>PVIA01006839.1:0-91329 GCA_004024845.1 Tonatia bakeri
TGTATGTATATATATGTGTGTGTGTATACATATATAATTTTATTCCCTGTATTTTTTCTTTGTGTTACAAGATATAAATTTTGATACTTTTAAAAATTTTTAGAATTTTAAGTTTATTGGCTCTATAATCAATTATAATAAATTTTTCTTATTTGACTTATTTAAATATACATTTATCATATTTTTCAGATTTTAGTAAATTTTTGTTTTTGTAAAAACATTTATGATTGATACTTTTAGTTTATTTGTGTGCATTTTAGATTCTTATATAAAGATAGGCTTTCTATAATGATAATAATATGGTCAAAATCTATTGCTATTTTAACTTGTCAATAATTACTACCAGATAGCTTTCCAGAAAGTTTTATATTGTCATACCAGATAGATCAACATGAGAGGGAGAACCTGCCTTTTAGTAATGAAGGGCACATTCCCATCTGCTTATTTTTTAACCCCCCAGATGCTTTAATTATTTTTATGTCTATTTTATTGATTATGCTACTACAGTTTTCCCAATTTTCTCCCTTTATCCCCCCTCCAGCCTGCACCCTCCAGCCCTCCAGCATTCCCTCACTTTAGTTCATGTGTGTGGGTTTTACATATAAGTTATTTGAATTCTCTGTTTCCTATATCATTTTTATCCTCTCCCTGTTATTTTATGTCCAGTAATTATGCGTCTTCTTCCCTGTACCTTTTGCCCCCTATTCTTCCCCTCCCTTTCCCCACTGCAATCCCTCCACGTGACATCCATTTCTCTGATTCTGTTCTTGTTCTTGTTGTTTGCTTAGTGTTTGTTTCCATTGTTTTTCTTTTTGTAGGTTCATTTGTTGATAGTTGTGTTTGTTGCCATTTTACTACTCATAATTTTTTATTTTCTTCAATTGCTTAGATAAGTCCCTTTAACATTTCATATAGTAATGGCTTGGTGATGAAGAACTCTTTTTTAAAAATTTGACCTTATCTGAGAAATACTTTGTCTGCCCTTCCATTCTAAATAAAAGCTTTGCTGGATAGAGTAATCTTGGGTGTAGGTCCTTGCCTCTCATGAATTCAAGTACTTCTTTCCAGGCCCTTCTTGCCTGTAAGGTTTCTTTCCAGAAATCAGCTGGATAGCCTTATGGGAACTCCTTTGTAGGTAACTCTTTCCTTTCCTCTTGCTGCTTTTAGGTTTCTCTCTTTATATTTAATCTTGGGTAACTTAATGACGATGTGCCTTGGTGTGTTCCTCCTTGGGTCTGACTTCTTTGGGACTCTCTGGGCTTCCTGGACTTCCTGGAAGTCTATTTCTTTCACCAGACTGGGGAAGTTTTCCTTCATTATTTGTTCAAATAAGTTTTCAATTTTTTTGTTCTTGTTCTTCTCCTTCTGGCACCCCTATAATTCAGATATTTGAATGTTTAAAGTTGTCTCACAGGTTCCTAAGCCTTTCTTTATTATTTTGAATTCTTGTTTCTTCATTCTGTTCTGGTTGGATATTTATTTCTTCCTTTTGTTCCAAATCACTGATTTGAGTCCTGGTTTCCTTCCTGTCACTGTTGGTTCCCTGAATATTTTGCTTTCTTTTATTTTGGGTAACTTTCATTTGTTCTTTCATTTTTCAACCAAGTTCAATCAGTTCTATGAGCATTTTGATTACCAGGGCTTTAAATTCTCCATCAGATAGGTTGGGTATCTCCTCGTCACTTAGCTCTCTTTCTGGAATTTTGTTCTGTTCTTTCATTTGGGCCATATTTCTTTGTCTTGGTGCACCTGTTAAGTTGTAAGGGGACGGGGCCCTAGGTATTCACACTAGGCAGGGTAACCCTCTTTGCTGTGCTGCAGTGCTGCCTGTAGGGGAGGGGCCAGAGAGGGAACAATGCAGCTCTCTTGCTCATCTCTAGCCCTGCTTTCCAATGAACTCTCATGTGAGAATGGGAGTTTCTCCCCCCACAGCAGCTCCCACTGTAGTACACAGTCAGCTCTGAGTCTCAGTTTCTCATTCAGTCAGCCCCACCCACTTGGTTTGCCACCTCGCGGCAGCCAATCCTGCCCACATGGTCCACCGCCTTGCTGTTGGTTCTCTTTGTCTACCTATCTTACGGGTCTGGTTGGTCTGGTTGAGTGTTTCTTTAATTCCTTGGTTGTCCAAGTTCCATGTAATTTGATTTTATGTCACTTTTGGTTGTTTATTGATTTTAGATTGGTCGTTATCCTCTTTGTGGCCAAACAAGGAAGTTCAGGGTTTCTACCTACACCTCCATCTTGGCCAGAACTCCTTTCATTATTTCTTTAGTAAGAAATGGGAAAGGAGGAGATAGGGCAAAATTTCAAATTTTTAACATGCTGATAATCATTTTGTAATTACCTAAAACAGAATAAAAAGGCAAAAAATGAAAAGGTAATTAATGACCAGTTTTTGATGCTTGGCCAGACATCCTGCCAAGGAGTGAGGAACTGGCACTTAGCCAGCAATCATGGTATCATGTGATGACTTCCTAACTGAAGGGCCATCATGATATAGGAATAAAGCCTGGTATCATAGTTACAAAATAATAGAAAATTCTAGTGTCTCACTTTAAAGGATAGTGTTTGGGTCCTTTTGAAATTCCAGTGTTAGCCATATGCACCATCTGCTGTCCATGACAGCAACAGGTAGTCACATGTGAGTTATAAAATGGATTTGTATGAGCCAAAAATAAAAGGCAGAAAAAATTCTGTGAGAAATGTTTTCCATATTTTACATTTACTTATACTTAGCTTTTTTTAATCACCCAAGGGAACATAAGCTGAGAATAGTAAAGTTTTTACACTAATATGAAGTACGGCAACCTAGCATTACATTTGACCTACTTTTTGAATTAGTTAACAATTAAAGTACATCCCCCAAAAAACAAAGAAACAAATAAGCACTGACTTGCTTTTTAATTCCAGTTGATTCATATTTTTGCCAAATATCATTAGTGATTATGAACTTGGAGGGGGAAAAGTAGGGCAAACAACATATGTTTACTCAACTTCAGCTGATACTGTTAAAGTTCCTAACCATGATCCATGGTCCATGTACCAGTCATACTGGTATTTAATTGTCATTTTAGCTTATAATGACTGATGTGCTGGACCATATTAATTTCATGTTCCATCTAATTTTTATTATAACCTTTTGTGTTCATTCTATTTAATTTTTAGTAGCTTTATTGAGATGTAATTTACCTAACATATTGATAAGTCATGTGATCATTGTTATTATATAATTCCAAATATTCTATGACTTCCAAAATGAAATTCTTACCCATTAGAAATCATACCCATCATTCTCCCCATACTCCAAGCCCTGGAAAATTACTTATTTACTGACTCTACAAATTTTCCTACAAGATATTTTATAATAATTAGATCATATATTATGTGGTCTCTTCTGATTTTTCCATTTAAAATAATGTTCTGGAGTTCATCATGTATCAGTGCTTCATTCCTTTTTATTACTGATTATTATTTCATTGAATGGATGTACCAGCTTTTTTATGCCAATGGCTGTTAGGAATTCCGTGTGTGTGTGTGTGTGTGTGTGTGTGTGTGTGTGTGTGTCTGTGTGTGAAGTGCTGTTGAAGCCCCTTGCACATTTGGTTTTGGTGTCATCTGACTTTTGGCATTGATTGTGGAAACTACTTGTAGACTCTGAACATGTAACCTTTGCTTGTTCTATACATTGCATATATCATCTCTCTCTGTGGTTTACCCTTGCACTGTTTTAATGAATGTTGATGAGGAGTATCTCTTAATTTTAATGTCTGGTTATCAGTGTTCTCTGTTTTCATTCGTGCTTCCTATTTTTTGTTTTAGTTTTGTTTTTTGATATCCTCACAGAAGGACATTTTTTTCATTACTTTTAGAAAGAGAGGAAGCAGAGTCAGGTGGAGGGAAAGAGAAATAGAAATAGAAAGAGAGAGAGAGAGAGAGGGAGAGAAGAAAACATTGATGTAGCAGAGAAACATCAATTGGTTGCCTCTTGTAGGCTCCTCAACTTGGGATTGGATCTGCAACATTTCAGTGCATGGTACAGTGCTCCAACCGGCTGAGCCATACCAACCAGGGCTATTGTGGGTTTTCTTTTTAATTCTATTTTATTGGTTATGCTATTTCAATTGTTCTGATTTTTCTCCCTTTGCTCCACTCCACCCAGTGCCCCCTACTCCCTCAGGCAATCCCCCCACCATTGTTCATGTCCATGAATCATGCATATAAGTTCTTTGGCTACTCCATTTCCTACACTGTATTTACATCCCAATGGCTATTCTGTAACTACCTATTTGTACTTTTTAATCCCCTCACCTCTTCACCCATTCTCCCTATACCTTCTCCCATCAGGTAACCATCTTATAACTAACTTCTCTTTCTGCTCTTAAGAATTCAACTTTTGGCCTTTTAATTATGATGTGTCTTGGAGTGGATCTTTTGCATCCACCATGTTTGGGTTATCTGTGCTTCCTGAACTTGCATATCTATTTCCTTCACCAAATTAGGGAAGTTTTCTTTCACTATTTTTTCAGATAGATTTCCAATTTCTTGCTCTTTCTCTTCTCCCTCTGGCACCCTCATGATGTGAGTGTTGGACTTCTTGAAGTTGTCCCAGAGGCTATTTATACTATCATCATATTTTGTATTCTTTTTTCCTGTTCTTATTCTGAGTGGTTGTTTTTTGCTTCCTTATGTTCCAAATCATTGATTTGATTCTCAGCTTCATTCCACTCCAATGTTGCTTCCTTTTAAATTCTTCTTTATTTTTTATTAGTGTATCCTCTGTTTCTGACTGGTTATTTTTTATGCTGCTGAGGTCCTCACTAAGTTCCAAGAACATCCTTATAACCAGTGTTTTGAACTCTGCATCTGACAGATTGCTTATCTCCATTTTGTTTAGTTCTTCTTCTTGAGTTTTGATGTGTTCTTTCACTTGGGCCATGTTTTTTTGTCTCCTCATTTTGGCAGCCTCTCTGTGTTTGTTTTTATGTATTTGATAGAGCTGCTTTGACTCCGTGTCTTGGTAGTGTGGCTTAATGTAGTATGTGTCCTGTATGGTCCAGTGGGACAGCCTCCCTTATTACCCAAGCTGGACACTCAAGGTACGCCCCTTTGTGTGGGCTGAGTACATCCTCCTCTTATAGTTGAAGCTTGGTTGCTATTGGCAGATGAATGGGAGGCATTTACCCAGGCCAATCAGCTGCAAGAATTGGCTGTGATCACTGGCCAGATGTGCAGGGGCAGCATAGTGGTGATCTGACTTGGTCTGTAGTTGTCCACTGAGTGTGCTGACCCTGGCATTTCCTGGGTGGTACAAGCCAAGGTCAGCCCACACCTGCATTTTGCCTGGAGTACCCTGCCTGAACTATAAAGCAATCTGAGGTGGCTGCTGCTACTCATGCTGGGCTTGGAGATTCCCAAAAGAAGCCAAGCTGTGAATCTAATCTGACTGCTGCTTTAGCTCAGGGAAGCCAGCTGTTGCTTGTTCAATAGGATTTAGGAGCCAAGGCTAGCTATTCTTATGGAAAAATAGCTTTGGTGGGCCTGTAATTGGATGGGGCAGAGCCTCTGGGAATCTCCAAGGCAGATCAAATACTGTTAGCCAGGTTGATGGAGTCTCAGATATAGCACCAGCTTTTCGGTATTGTGGGGGGATGGTTTAGCAAAGAGACAATGGTTTCTATTCGCCTTGATGCCAGACACTTCAGTTTCTCCCTGTATACAATGCATTTCTCTTGAGGACCCTCATGAAGTAGACAATATTGACTGTTGTGGCACGTCCTTTAGAGTAACATGGTACAGTAGTGCCCCCCGTTCTGTGAGGGATACATTCCAAGACCCCCCAGTGGATGTCTAAAACTGCAGATAGAACAGAACCCTATATATACTATATATTTTCTATGTATAAATGCCTATGATAAAGTTTAATTTATAAATCAGGCACAGTAAGAGATTAACAACAATAATAAAATGTAACAATTATAACAATATACTATAATAAAGTTATATAAAGGGTTTAGTTGTCATCAATAAGTAAAATACAGGTTATCTGAACACAGTATTGAGCTACCTCAACAGTCAATCTGATACTGAGACAGCTGCTAGGTAATGAATAGGTGGGCAGCATACATGGCGTAGAGATGGGACAGAGGGAAGATTCATGTCTTGGACAGAGCAGAGCAGCATGAAATTTCGTCATGCTACTCAAGATGGTGCACAATGTGCAACTCATGAATTATTTTGGGCATTTTCTACTTAATATTTTTACATGGTGGTTGGCTGCAGCTAACTGAAATACAGAAAGCATAATCCCAACTAAAGCGGGGGGGGGGGTGGCTACTGTCATATGGTTAATGGAGATATTTGTAGTAGCACTTCATGTAAGCAGATGCCATGTGACTAAGGTAAACTCTAAGAAAAGCAATGCTTTAGGGATGAGTTGATGGGCATCTCACACCAGACACCCATCCCAGCCCTGGACTAAACAACATTCCAAGTACAAATCTAAAGTTCTATGCCTCCGAATTCTCATAGTATTAAAATAAATGTGATATACCACATTCATCATTCTACAGATACACAGTTCCCTGTTGAAAATTGTTATAATTGACTTGGCAATCGAAATGGCTTTGTGGCAAACATTACTCTAAAAGAATTCTAAAACATATGTTCAAAGGTAATTTTTACTTACTTCCACACATAAGATTATGCAAACATTAACCTTTAAAAATGCCAATTCTTTTTATCTTCATCTTGTTTTTATATATTGTTTGAGTTTCAGCCCCATAACTGTTTGATCCCCATACTAGTTCTTCTGCATCTAAGGTATGCGAGCCAGTAAATGGCAGGCCTACATTGTCTAGCTCAGCTTGTATTAGAGGAGAAATTCTATGATGTTTAATAATAGAAAACTCTTCCAGATCCTCTTATAAGAAATAAATCCAAAACAATGATCTGAATAGACACAATTAGTCACAAACAGTATTATTTGAAACTTAATTACCAGAGATAGAAATTACACGTATAAAAATATATACTCATATATATTTAACATATAATACATTTTATATATACACACATATATATAATATGTACATTATATATACACATATAGTTATATATAATAAAGTAATATATATACTTTACATTATATATAAAGTATATACCCATATGCATTTTTATATATCCATATATATTTATATATAAAATATATACATGCATACCCACATATTTATATTAAATATATACCCATATATATTTTTGTATATGTTTCAAATGATGTTTGTCACTAAAGCACAATTGCTTTAATTATAGATGTAAATGTAACCTCAGTGTATAATTCCATTCAGAAGATAGTTTCTTAATTTTTTCCTATATTAACCATGTAGTCCATATACTGAAATGTCAAAGAAATAGGAGTGAAAATGTAGGATCTGCAATTGAACTTTTTAATTTTGGCAGAGGACATAGCTACTAGCTAGAACAACTCCTCAGGTGTAACTGTGTGGGGTTATTTATTGCCAGCAAAACCAAGGCAGCAACAGCTTGGTCTCCATCAGTGCAGTTAGAGTGACATTTACTGAAAAGAAACCATCCTTATTTATGGGAGGGAGAACACTGAGAGTACCTTTATGGTATAGGAATTAGTGCAGAAAATAATTGGCCTTTTTTGGTTTTCTCTTTATTTCCCTAAATTTCAAAGAGCAATCTTTCCTTTTCTCCATATTGAAAATAGATTAAGAGGTTTTTCCCCTTTTTATGTAAGGAAGATGCTTCTTATTTAATTCCTGACTATGAAAGAGAAAGTAAAACCTGTTATTTTATATCTGAGAAAATGAATCTGGGTATCTTAAAAATGTCTTAGGCATGTATTTTAAAGTTTTAATAAACTGAGCTTTACTACTTCTAGGTATGTGAAGTAACAGTTCTTGTTATTAAAAATCACCCTGATATTATTTAATAAGAAAAAACCTCGATGCCATTAGGGCTATAATACATTACTACACAGAGCAAAAATACATGTTTTAAGAAAAAGACACGTGTGTGAAGCTATATTTGCGATAGACACATTAAGATTTAGGTTCTCTATGTTATGAAAAAATTGCAGATACTAAAAAAGCAGATACTATATCTAATATAATGGAAAATAATTTCTATCAGTTGACTTATGGGAATCAGTTTGATGTGAATGTTTAAAGATCAGGAAACTCTTGAACTAGTCAATTTATTTAAGACTGGAAAATTGGGATTTATAATATACACAGCTGTCAGCTGAGAGAGCAAATGAAAAATTAAATAATAGATAATGAGAAATCAAAAGATAATGTACATTATTTCTTAAAATACAATTTTTCTGAAATAAACGATCAGTGTGTACATTGCATTCTAAAGCAAATTTGCCTTTTCACCTTGGTGCTCAATAGATGAGTGTCTTTTTTGCTAGCAGAATTTAAGCATCGTGTTTGTGTAATCAATAAAGACAATTTACTTTTGGAATAAGATTAGTGATATATTTAGCTGAAATCACCACAAAAATATTTTTTTTATATTTAGACACCTGCTGTCAAAGCAGATGATTGTCTAGATGCCTTATGATTGACATCTCTCAGAAGAAGTGTAGACAATGATTGTAATGAAACTGCTGTTACTGCAGATCTGTCAGTTTAATGTTACTCTAGGTGCACCTTGTAGGATTTCATTACCAATTACAGTAAATATCATTTCTCTGGTGAGAATGTGAAAAATGAGTCTCAGTGGATCTGCTATCTTTTTCCAGGGTGATATCAGTGTACTGAAAACAAAATCCTACATGAGAGGTAAAGTTTATCCCAGACATTACTTTACTGCTAGGCAGGCTGAAGACGAAAAATAAAATATGATGAGGTCTGTCCAGAAAAAGTCCAGCCATTGTAAATGTAATGAGAACAGTTTTCATGACTTTGATGCAACCTGACAGCCAAGGAGAGTGACCTGGAATGTGCATGCATGAACAATGATGACTTCACTGTACTAGTCAGTGGGGATGGTAGATGCCATTGATTGATTATGTGTACTCTGTAGCCATCGCATTCAAAATGACTGAGCACATAGAGCAATGAATCCGCATCAAATTTTGCATTAAGCTTCAACATTCCTCCACAGAAACTATTCAGATGATTCAGAAGGCTGCTGCTATGAGCAGCTAGTGACTGGCAGCTTCATCACAACAACACACCCACTCATGCATCACATCTTGTGCAGAATTATTTGGCAAATCATTAAATCACCCAGGTGACTCAGTCCCCCTACAGCCCAGATTTGGTGCCCTGTGACTTCTGGCTTTTCCCAAAACTAAATCAACTCTGAAAAGGAAGAGGTTTCAGACTGTTGATGAGATTCAGGAAAATACAATGGTGCAGCTGATGGTGACTGGGAGAACTGTGTGAGGTCCCAGGGGGCCTACTTTGAAGAGGACTGAGGCATCATTGTCCTATGTACAACGTTTCTTGTATCTTGTATGTTCTTCAACAAATGCCTCTATTTTTTGTAATGCATGACTGGATACTTTCTGGGCATTCATTTGTATTTCATGAAATATATGGACTACCAAACCTTAAAAAAACCTGGATAAGTTACATTTGGGACTTAATCTTTATGAAGAAATGATATGTATAATAGGTTTAACATAATAAAATCTAATCTATGGAGTTATTCATTTGATGTTAATATTCTATATGAATCATATATTAAAGGTTGGGTTGGAGGTTCACTATACCTATGATTTCTATTAGTATTTAGACTACTCAGAGGAAAGGTTGTTCATTTGAGTGAAGAGTACAGAGGTGCCTTGAATTCATAACTTTCTCCTCAGCCCCTTCATATATCTATATATCTATATACATATATCTATACAGATATAGCTCTATGTCTATACCCATGTATTTCCCTCTCTTTTTTCCTAATGTACTCTCCTGGATTAAAATCTCCTTTGCTTTAAACCCATTTCACCTATAAGATACTCCTGTGAAATAGAGGCATAGGTAACCATTTCAGAATTCTAGGGAATATTTTTATGATAAAAACATATAAAATACAATATATTATGTTAAGAATTTGAATGCACAGCACAGTATCAGTAACTGTGTGTGCATCATTGTACGACAGATCTCCAGAACATTTCTATCGTGCGTGACTGAAAATCTGTGCCCATGGTACAGCAAGTCTGGGAAGCATTTTAATGTCAAAGCAGAAATGGTGATTTTCTAATGGTAAAATTTTAAAAGTAACTGTGTTACCTCATGTGTGTGAATGTTTTCTTCCTTAACTTAAAATTGGTCTTTTTGTTTTTTTTAATAAAAGTGACACATGTCAATTCAACAATTTGGGTAATATAAACACACATTAAGGAGCTAAGAAAAGGCTGTCATAGCTCTACCAGTAGTAGACAGTTGTTAATCATTTTGAGATTATACTTTTAGGATTTTTTAGGATTATTGCCTGCATAAATTTTCTTTATAGCAATAAGATTACATTATAATTCTAGTTTTTATTCTTATACTATATCATGGGTAACTATTCATATCAAAATCATTATTCTACAATATCAGTTTAATGGGCCTATGGTATGCCATTATATCAATGACCTGTGATTTTTTCCATTTCCTACTGATCGGCATTTAGTCTATATCCATGTATCACTGTTGTACTGGTAATACAATGCAAAAGTTGATGTTTGCACCTTTACACAATTGTCCCCTTATTTTCTGGGTGTGGAATTTCTGGTTCAGAAGATAGATCAATTTTAAAGCTTTGACATTCTGCAAGATGCTCTAGCATGTTTGGCACTGATTTGTATTTCTCAGCAATTGAAGAGAGAGGCTGTTTTTCTTAAAAGGGGCTAACACTGGATATCTCTTTCTTTGTAATCTCTGCCTAATGAAGAAATTTTTAGTTAGTAAAAAGTTTGCCAGATATATATATTCCTCCCCGATGATATGTTAATTAACTTGAGAGAGAGAAAGAAACAGAGACAGAGACAGACATTGATAGGTTGCTTCCAGTATGTGCCCTGACTGAGGATCGAATCTGCAGACTAGGTATGTGTCCTGACCCTGACCGTGAATCAACCTTTTGGTGTACCAGATGATGCTCCAACTGACTGAGCCACCTGGCCGGGGCTGGCAGTAATATTTTTGAATTACAAAATTTGTGGGTTCCTATAGCTGTCCTTCCAACCTCCCAATCCAAATTAGTCTTTCCAGGAGTAAGATAAATTTTTATAGTTATTATCAGATGTTTCAGTGTTTGCTCTTAAACTCTACCCACATATTATTTTTCATTATGACAATTATATAGCTTGCTCTGTATCCACTCCAGGACATAAGAGAGGGGAAAAAAGAGTGTGAATTGTAAAGTATTACTATATTTTTCCAAATATAGTATACCATCAACTAATTAGCAAAAATCAGTTTTACATGTTTCTCATAATCAAAAATTGTATACTGAATAATATATTGTTATTTTTCAGATCATTAATATATGTATACCATGTAGACATAATATTTTAAAAAAATAATTTTTAACTTTTTCAGTATTTTTGGAAGAACACTGCATCCCCCTGTATCAAATATAAGTATTTGGACTAAGAACTGAGACTCCATATAGTTAACATGACCTAGTTGCTTGTTCCTAGGAAATCTTTACTCAGGAAAGATAAAACTATAAACTAATAAATAACATCACTGCTTGTTTCAGAAAACATATGCAAAAAATTTTATGAGACAACTGCTCAAGAGGTAGTTCAAGATCTTCACTTTGTTACGTCTGCCAATCTGGAAGTAATATGTCACAGATGTTTTGCAATTTTAATTAGTCCCTTGACTCAACAAGCTTACATTAAGCCACTTGTGCCAAGACCCAGATAGTATAAATATCCCACTTCTGACTGCTACCTTCTGAATCATTGCTGAGATCTTGCTTGCTAAGATGGTATTTTCCCTTACTGCAGTGACTTCTAGTAAATGAAGCTTTCCTTTATTAGCAAGTTGTCTGGTGATACTGTGGGGAGTTCACCAAGCTTAGGGAACTTCGGGAGAATTCCACTGAGATCAATTAAGTCTCTCTCATTGCCTTAGTTTCAAAGCCTTGAAGCAGAAGTATTGTGCTCCAATGGGTGAGGGGCCTCTCACTCGGACCCCTCCAAACTTGACGGTGGGGTTGGTCACACAGTAGAGACAGACACAGAGTTCTTTTCTTTGAGCTTCAGATGCTAAGTTTATTTTGCATCCCAGAAAATAAGATGCCTTAGAGGAATCTTGATCAGATTTGAAATCTCTTATTCTCTGTTGAAATTTACCTTGTGACAAGTACTGCTGCTTATTATTTCAGTCCTTGACAATTTATACTGCAAATCTCAAAGAAAGGTTCGGTAGGAATGGGGTAGGCATAAACTCAGTAACTCTGTCCTCCAAAAGTTCTGCAGGTCTCTTCAGGGACCCCTTGGGTACACACTCTCAAAACCGATAAGGACTTTCCTCAGTTGTCTTCGTATCTGATCTTTTTAGTCATATCTATCTACATTTGAGAAATTATCAGTGCTTTTGATTGGTGGTAGACAATCTGTTGGCTAATTTCTTGACACATTTTCATATGGTCACCAATCTTTATGACTTTTTCAATTGTGATGTGCCATTCACATTTAGGTCTTTAATGCACAGAACTTATTTTTATTGCTTTTTTAAATGTAGAGTGTGAAGTAAATACTTAATTTCCTTATTCTTCCATAAGAATACAAAGTTCCCCAGATCATTTATAGAAAACTGTCTTTTCTCACTGATTTGCAATGCCATTTCTGTCATATATTATGGCCATATATGTGTGGGTCAGTTTCTCAGCTTTGTTTTATGTTCATTTTTTTCTCTTTGTCTAGCCCAGGATTATCACCACACTGTTGCAATTGTTATATTTTATAATAAACCTCAATATATGTTAATACAATTCTCCCCACTTTTTTATTTATAAATGTCTTAACTATTCAGACTCCTTTCATTATTTTATACATTAAAGAATAAGCTTGTCAAATCTGACCAAAAAAGTAAGAATTTTTATCTGGATGGCCATAGATCCATAAAATAATAAGGGGGGAACTGGCATTTTTACCATATTGGGTATTCCTTTTATGAACTTTCTACATCTGTTTACTAATGTCTCTCAATTAAACTTTACAATTTTCTTTTTCCTTTCATTTATTATCTACAGCAGAGCCCTTTGTTTTGGGTGAGTATGGTGATGCATCGCAATCACAATTAAAAAATTTTTCTGTAAAATAACTGAAGATGAGGTGGTTATTGAGTCTCCCTTTCTTTCCAAGATTACTCACTTAAATAAAGTTTCCCTCATCTTAAATCACTTATCTGATTGTGAACAAGTCTTTACATGTAGTTCTCATCATTTCTACCAGTATCTCTATTGCTGTTACAGCATTTATTTACATTTTCAGATTTTTCTTGTAAAAGTATCTTTCTGGAAAAAGATTATGGGAGATAATCACACAATGTTGTTAACAGAAGAGTAAAATGGCCTGTCTAGTAGAGTGCTAATGGCTATAGATCTGTGTAAGGAAAGGAATAGACACAAGTCGTAACTATAGTGTGTGTTGCTAGTTATTAATGATTACCTATCAGTTCTACATTAGCCCCTCAATATATACTTTGCAATAATACATTTTTTTGAGCATCCCTCCTTTACCATGAGTACAAGTTAAGCTTTCTCTGTAAAGAACACTGGAGACATTGCAGGAGAAAGGGGCTCTCCTGTGGTTTCTGGATGCCGCATGGTGAGCCAGCAGCATGGGTATGAGGACACCCGGCTATGCTCTGCCTAGCCAAGCACACAAAACTGTCTCGATTGTCATGGATGCCAGGCACTCCTGGTCTGCTGCCTCCCCTGGGTCCTGCCTGATTCTCTCTGGTCACTCTTTCACCTACCACACAAGGTCATCTCCCAAGGTCTCCCATATCTGTGGTCCTCACAACAGAGTTATTTCATGCTCTAGCCCTCCTGTTAGATCCTTTTCCCATTCCCCTTGAATGCCTGTGTGTCCAGACATAAGCTACAGCTTGCCTGACTCCACCTTTGCCCAAAGGGTGGCGGTTGATGCCCCTAATCCCTCTGCAAATCCACACACTTAGTTACATGTGCCGGCTCACTTGCACTTAGGAGGATTGCTTTCTGCTTGTCTCATGCATACAGACTGCCAGACAACTTCTCTGTCATCTAGTGAATTTTAGCTACATCTTCTCCAATGAGGTCTGAACTCCAAACTTGAGGAGGGGTGTCACGTTCTAAGTTAATCCTTCCTGGATTTGTATAACTCAAATATCCCACTTTTCACTAGTGCTACTAATATGTTTAAATTCTGAATTCTCTTTAAATTTCAGATCGCAGTGTGTTGTAGTTTTATGCTGTTGTTGTAAAACAATTGAATGAAAGAATAGTAAGGATAAGTATTTCATGATATTTTTGTTTTCCGTGTGTATAGACATATATACACACATGGTATGTGTATTTGGGTTCCAGTGTGAAACAAACTTAAACAGCCACCCATAGTATGGGACTTACTGTACAGCAAGCACTAAGTGCTTTACTTATATTTTATTATGGTTTGCAATAAAAATTAACAATGTTATTTTTCGAAATTTAACTTTGCAGTGTTTCATTGTTCCATGCTTTTGTCCTATTTTTCCCAACAAATGAGGTTCAGGAATAAAATTTTTATGTATGACACATTAAAATAATTTCATTTACACAGAGCAAAATATGGAATGTTCAACAGATTTTAAGCAGTCCTGCATGAGTGCTGTCTACAACATCCCCTGCTCTTTTACTCACACAAATTTTCTTAGCCCCAGCAACCATACTGATGTCCTTCGTGTTAGAACAACACAGAGGACATCATTTAGTACATGGCTCATCACTAACTTGATTTGTGAGGAATCTCAATCTAAACAAAAAAAGCATTGTAAAGAAAGAGCTACAACCAAGAAATGAAAATATATCCTTCTTAGAGTATTTAGAGTTATTCTTTTCATTTTTAGGATCTTTCTTCTGCTATCCTAACAGGTATATATCATGAATCACAAAACAAAGAAACAAAACAAAATCAAACAAACAAAAAAACTTATGTTAGAAAGGCCTAGATATAGTTTTGGATTATCATTTAACCTTCCAAAATACATGATACAAATGTGAGTGCTCCCTGGCTGGTGTGACTCAGTGGACTGAGTGCCAACCTGTGAACCAAAGGGTTGCTGGTTCGATTTCCAGTCAGGGCGCATGTGTGGGTTCCAGGCCCAGGTCCCCAGTAGAGGACACATGAGAGGCAACCACACATTCATATTTCTCACCCTCTCTTTCTTCTTCCCTTCCCTTCTCTCTAAAGTTAAACAAATAAAATCTTTAAAAAACTGTGCGTGCTGATTCTTACCTTAGGGAAAAGACTTACCTAAAATGGCACTTTTCTATGATGATAATGAAGTAAATCAAAAGTATTTCATGCCTTTATTCATATTTATCTATACAGGAGTAGGCAAAAGTAGGTTAATAGTAATAAATTATATAATAATTAATATATAAATAATAATACAAGAATAAACTCTGTTTTGTGTACTCATAACTGTAAACCTGCTTTTGCCTACCCTTGTATATAGATATGGAAGTGATTTTACTCATTTATTGACCAAGAATGTGTATAGCTTCTATATCTAGCACCATGAATCATATGTCACCAAAAAGTGCTATTTTAGCATTAGGACAATGTGTTGCAAGGTGATAATTGGAGGTTGTTTGGACTATATCGTTCTAGTCAGTGGTATGGCCAAAGATGATTATAAAGGCTCCTGGCTAGTATTTTCAAAAGCCTTGTCAGGCTTAGGAAGCCAGAATTTTCCTGGCAGAAATCTGCATTTTGGCAACTCACTCTGTATCACAGGGAACATAAGAGCTCTGCTTCACCATATGTTCATCTCAGGAAGCTGTCCGCCAAGGGGAGGCCTGCTATTTCAACTGAGCATGCTCAGAATAAATGATTTGCTAAAGCAAACTATGATCATTAATTTATTGATAATGCAGCAAATAAGTTTTAGCATTTACTGTGTGTCAAGCATTGTTGTATTTTAAAATGTATTAGTGTTTGAGATACATTGGACAAAAAAAAAATCTTTCTTTATGGACCTTATATTCTAGCATGAAATAGACATTTTAAATAATAATCAAAGTAAGCAATTAAATATTATACTAGTAAGTGATAGTCATTATGAAAACAGAGAATAGAGTATGGAAAGATCCTCTTATTTTTCCTCAAGTTATAACAGATTCTAAGTTTCTTTTTCCCCACTAGTACAGATTTCAATATTCATGTATCCATGTAAATAATGTACTATTGTTCTACATGCTTATGTGTTTTTAATTCACCTAACTGTTATTGGGCCTAATTTTAGTGTATCTTCTCACAGTTTTAAAATTAAGTGTGTTTGAATTTTATACATCTTGTTATATGTATATTCATTTATTTGTTTATCATTGCTATATAGATTTCAAAAGCATGCATACATTGCATTTGTATGTGTACATTTCTCTAGTTCCAATTCCCAGTTCCATAAATGACAACATGATGTAGGTCCATTTGCCAACTTTCTAAGAACTTCTTTAAGATATACATCTAGGAATGACATGCTGGGCATAGGGATATTTAATTTTAGTAAATAGAATAAAATTGCTTTTCAGATGGCTATCTAGGTGCATACTATTGCCAGTAGTATATTAAATATCTTTCCCTATACTGTATTTGGCTTATATTTGCTATTATGCTCTCCCTAACTTTCCACTTCTATGGGTACAAAATGGTTTTAATTAGCATTTTTTGATTTTGAGTTTGAACTTTCAGACCTTTGTTTCCAAGAGTTCCCTATTAATATATTTTGCAACACCATCTATTATTTTTCTTGCTGTTTTTTCCTTATTGATTTAAGAAAATTCTATAATCAGTATTTTTCTATTTTTCTTTACCACTCCTAAAGAGAGTTTCTAGATATACTTTTTCTAACAGCCTTCACCCATGAAATTTTAGTAACACAGATGTATTTTATGTGTTTATTTACTATAATATAGCTGTGCTTTACATATTAAAAATTAAAATTTGATCATGTATAAAATAACATTTTTACTACTTTGCAGACGATATAATGCCTGTTGAGAACGCATGTGATAATTAACCACTTAGTTTCCCTTTTTAAAAATATCTTGATGATGTAATCTGAGTTAATTTTTATTGATCAGAAGAGCTGATCTTTTACTTAGGAATAAACTTAACCAAGGAAGTAAAGGACCTATACTCAGAAAACTACAGAACACTGAAAAAAAAATTAAGGTACACGCAAATAAATGGAAGCATATACCATGTTCATGGACTGGAAGAATTAACATCATTAAAACGTCCACACTACTCAAAGTAATCTATAGATTCAATGCAATCCCTATCAAATTACCAATGACATTTTTATTTCACAGATATAAAACAAATATTTCAAAAATTTATATGGAATCATAAATGATCCCAAATAGTCTCAGCAATATTGAGAAAAACAAAGTTAGGGGGATCACAATACCTGATATAAAACTATATTACCAGGCCACTATAATCAAAACAGTCTGGTATTGGCACAACACAGATACATAGACCAATGGAACAGAATAGAAAGCCCAGAAATAAAGCCATGTCAATATGGTCAGTTAATAATTGACAAAGGGAGCAGGATCATGAAATAGAGTAATAAAAGCCTCTTTAATAAATGGTGTTAGAAGATCTGGACAAGTAGCTGCAAAACAATGAAACTAGACCACCAACTTATACCTTATACCAGAATAAAATCAAGATGGATAAAAGACTTAAATATAAGTTGTGACACCACAAAAGTTCTAGAGGAAAACATACGCAGGAACATTTCAGATATCCCACACAGCAATATTTTCACTAATACATCCACTAGGACAAGGGATATAAAGGAAAAAACAAACAAAGGGAACTACATCAAACTAAAAAGCTTCTGCACAGCTAAAGAAAACATCAACAAAATGGAAAAGGAACCAACCGTATGAGAAAACATATTTGCCAATGACACTTTGGACAAGAGTTTGATTTCTAAAGTATATAAAGAACTTACATAGCTCCACATCAGAAAGACAAACAATCCAATTAAAAAATGGGTTAAGGACCTGAATAGACACTTCTCCAAGGAGGACAAAGAGAGGGCTCAGAGACATATGAAAGGATGCTCAGCATCACTAAGCATCAGAAAGATGCAAATTAAAACCACAATGAGATATCACCTCCTACTGTCAGAATGGCCATCAAAACCAGATCAGCAAACAATAAATGCTAGCGAGGTTGTAGAGAAAATTGAGCCCTAGTACACTGTTGTTGGAAATGAAGACTGGTGCAGCCACCATGGAAAACAGTATGGAATATTCTCAAAACACTAAAGATGGAACTACCTTTTGACCCAGCAATTCCAATTCTGGGATTATACTCTAAGAATCCTGAATCACCAATTCAGAAGAACCTATGCAGCCCTATGTTCATGGCAGCGTTATTTATAATAGCCAAGTGCTGGAAGCAGCCTAAGTGCCCATCAGTAAATGAGTGGATCAAAAACTGTTGTATATTTACACAATGGAATACTATACAGCAGAAAAAAAGTGTTCTTACCCTTTGTGACAGCATGGATGGAACTGCAGAACATTATGTTAAGTGAAGTAAACCAGGCAATGAAATACACATACCATATGATCTCACCTATAAGAGGCACCTAATCAGCAAAACAAACAAATGAGCAAAATAGAGCTAGAGACTTGGAAATAAAGAGCAAACTGACAGTGACCAGAGGGGAAGCAGAAGAGGGATAACAGGGGAAAGGAGGGAAGGGGAAAGAAAGCAAAGGAGCAGGAATAGAGGAATGGCCATGATTGATACTGAGCATGGACAATGGAGCAGGGGGATGGACTGTGGGAGTTGGGGGGGCGGGCAGGGGACAGCAATGGGGAAAAAGCCAGGACAACTGTCACTGAACAACAGTAAAAAATAGAATAGCTGATTTTTAAAAATTTCTGTTAATATTTGTTGAACAAAATGCTTAATTTTGAAATACTGATTTTTTAACCTCATGATTTAATCCTTTTTAGTTTGTATTTAATGTCTTTTCACAATTATGTTTTACAATTTATTTTTGTATTTGCCCTTCTATTTGATATATATTAAAATCTTTCACATTTAGATTATTAATACAACCAGAGTACATTGTGCTCACGTTACACTTTTACTTTT
Source organism: Tonatia bakeri (assembly GCA_004024845.1). Lineage (NCBI taxonomy): Eukaryota > Metazoa > Chordata > Mammalia > Chiroptera > Phyllostomidae > Tonatia > Tonatia bakeri. The sequence continues at coordinate 19,352 of PVIA01006839.1, forward strand.
CTTGATACCATAGGCAACCATTCATCAAGCAGCCTATTGTTTGTCCAACCTTTTATTTTATACATATGTGTGTATATATGAGATAATTTTATTACACATAATATGTATTTAATATATAAATATATTTATATATTAAATAAATAAGTGTATGTTATATATAATTGTATTACATATAAATAATTTCTATATGTATAAGAATTTATTTCTGAGTTATCTGAGGCTTTGAACCCTATTACCTTTTAATATTCTTTTAAATACTATTGTTTGTAGTAAATCTTACAATCTGTTTGGGCAAATGCCCACTCTTAGTCAGTCTGTTTAGTTATTCATAGGATATAAACTATTGCATGATTATGTTTTACAGACTTTTTTGTGTTCTTAAAAACATCAGGTAAATTTTTGATGCAGATAGCTTTGAATTTGCAGATTGATTTGGGATAATTTTTCTACCTATGTTATGATTGCAACCTTGAATTTTACATACCATTTTATTTATATTTTATTTAGATGTTTATTTTTATTTTCCTCTAAATAGATAATATTTCAACAAAATTTAAAAGGAAAAGAAAAAGTATATTCATTTAAAAATGTCCTTATTTTTTAAATTGTCCAAATTGAATGCATTTTTCCAAAGGATGTATGCTTCAGTTGTCGAATGCCATGCTATTTTTCATGGCATATTACTTTGATTGCTGGTGCCATTTACAGATTCATATTTGGGGACTCACATCTGTCATCATGAGTTTTTGGTCCAGGAGCACAGCATGTGCATTTCCTTTCGTTTAAGTCTCCAGAGCTTTTGTGTCTTTAACAAACATAGTACATCTTAAGTTTGTTGCTAGGTATTATCATTTCTCTATCTACTATAAAAGGGGTGTTCCTTCCATTATCTCTTCAGACACAAGGTTAGCAAGTTTCTTTTCCATAAAGAGCCACACAGTAAATATTGTTGGCTTTAAGAACCAGACAGCCACTGTTGCCCTTGCAGTGGCAAAACAGCCGTAGACTCATCTTACAGAACGGGTGTGAGTGTGTTCTGACACAACTTCATTTAGTAAACAGGACAGTGTGCCAGATTTGGGCCTCAAGCCACAGTTTGCCCACTCATGTTATGACAGGTTATTGTTTGAATATAAGAAAGATATTGATTTCTGAATATCAGTTTTATACTTGGTCATCTCACTGAATTCTTTCATTGTTGATAACATATTTTTTTCATTCCCTGTTTGCCAACTACATAGTTATGTGATAGACAAATAGTGATAATCTTTATATAATGCTTTTTATTTTATCTATTTGCAGTGGTTGATATGTGCAAAATATGTGAAAAACAGTTTTGAGCAGTCTTGTCTTATACCTTTTCATAGTGGGACTACTTCTGCTATTTCCAGTAAGTGTGATGTTGGCTTTGAAAATGAAATACATGTTCATCTTTGGAAGTTTATATCTCTTCTTATTTTCTTAAGCATATTAATGAAGAAGAAAGGAAGTAAACTTTGGCAAATGTCCTTTCAATATCCATGCAGATAAAATTTATTTAAATCTTGTAATATGATTAATTATAATAATAAATTCCCTCCTGTTGATTCATCCTTGCAGTCTTGAAATAAATCTCTTTTGGAAGAGGTTATTTTAATAGTAGCTGGATTCTCTTTACTAATTTATTTATGATTTTCACACATATATTGCAAATGATCTGTAATTCATCTGGTGTTTTGTCATAAAACTATACTCAAATTATAAAAAAAATTGGAAACTCTTCTTCATTGTATCTAGAGAATGTTTTAAATAGTTTTTTGAGATGATCTGTTCTTTAATGATTTAATATAATTACTCTCAGAAAGAATTGCCATGTGGTCATGTATGGACACATTCTCCATTTTGCTTTAATTTTTATTTGTAAGAGTCTTGAACATTCATTATGTTGATTTACGTGTAATTCATATACTTATTGTTGCATTGTAAATCATATTTACATACATATACATTCATTATCTATTGCTGTAAAGCTAATTGCTCCCAAACTCAGTATCTTCATATGACAACATTTATTTTTTGTATTATTTCTTCATGTCAAGAATCTAGAGGTGGCTTAGCAGGGTGGTTTTGGCTTGGAGTCTCCTGAAGAAGTAGTCAAGATGTCAACCAGGGCTGCTGCGTCTGAAGTCTTGACTGGGGCTGGAGGATGCACTGCCAAGGGAGCTTATTCTCATGGCTGGCAAGTTGGTGATGAGTGTCGGCGGGAGGCTAACTCCTCCCCGCATGGACTGCTTCCCGGGATGTTTAGCGTCCTCCGAACATGGCAACTGGATTCTTCCAGAGTGGCTACATGAGAGAACTCCTGTGGGAGCTATTATTTTTTACAATTTGGCCTCAGAAGTCAAATAACAACTCCTCCCTCACAGTCTATTCATTAGAAGTGAATTACTAATTCTGGCACACATTCAAGGGGAAAGAAATTAATTACTCTTTACTTTCTAAAGGGGGGGGATGTTAAAGGATTTGTAGGCATATACAAAACTGTTATAGTGTATCCTCTGTTCTATAATTTCCTCAGTTTGTGTTGCTATGGAACAAAGCTATTTAATTGTATAAATTTATCTTGTATTCAGTCTTATGTTAATGATTTTAACAATTTGATGAGTCTTTTCAGTTCTTTATAAGCTAATTATAAAAACTGCAAAAAATGGCAGTTTACCCTTTTGCAATCAATTCTTACCTCATATTCCTTTTTTACTACTTTCTAAAGTGAGCCAGAACTTGGAATTTTATATTACATAATGGGGTAATAGTGAGGATAGTGTTGATGTATTATTATTTATGCGCTTGTTTATTTTAATGTTTAGAAAAGCTTTCTGGAGAACTTCAAAGACCAAATTAGTTCAAAAAGCCTGAACTACAATAACATTGATGTTTCTGGCAATCTCAGGACACATTCTCAGTAATAGGAGACAGATCTGTAAGACAAACAGTAATACAGAAAACAAAGTGTTCATCTATAAACAGCTTTATAAAAATACTCAGTGCAATTGGAAATAATGGGAAAGTTATAAAGTACTATAATTATAGATCATCCACTATAAAAACAACAATTATATATATATATATAAATTACATATCTTCTACTGCCATGATTTTTCTTTATTTATTGTCCCATGTGGAAGAAAAAGAAAACAGTCAAAGGTTGTAGTTCACATTTTTATTAAAATGTTGCATGCAAGAGCCATTCTGACATGAGCACTTGGAGCAAACAAGGAACTTACAGATACTGTAGGCGTGGGGGACCAGGGCAGCCAGCCCAGGCTGTGAGCCCAGGGCTGTCATTTGAACAGTTTTCTTCCAGCAAGAGTGGTGGGAAACAGTCAGAGGCTAAAGTCTTGAAAATACCAGTGAAAAATATTTAATCATTCACGGTTTTTCACATACCTCACTCTCTTGTGTATTCCTAGAGCATGATCACTAGCTAGGTATGTATTCTAAAATAACAATTTTAGTGATACCCTAATGAAAAAAAAGTAACTGTGAAGTGCTTTATGTCAAAAAAAATTACACAACTTATTCAAAAAGAAAAATAATTTTATTTTCAATTATGCATATTTATTTGGAGTATTTCACAATAGATGCATATGTAGTTATATAAGTTTATATATGTTTAACTTAGATCAGGGGTGTCAAACTCATTTTCACCTGGGGTCACATCATCCTGGCAGTTGCCTTCAAAGGAGCGAATGTAATTTTAGGACTGTATAAATGCAACTACTCCTTAACTAGGAGCAAGGAGTTTGGCGTTGCCGCTTGATAGAAACAAGGTGCCAGGCCGGATAACACAAGGTGGAGGGCTGGATTCAACCCACAGGCCTTGTGTTTGCCACCTGTGGGTTAGATTAAACAAATCATAAACCTGTAATATATCATCTACATATCAAAATATATTTAATTTCCTGTGAAGTTTAAATTAATATAACTGTTTCATTTAGTAAATTTTATTCACTTAAAGAAAGATATAACTTAATATAAAACTATTGAAAATAATTATCTTCAAATATTTTAAGTACAACACTTTTCCCCCCTCCCCATCATACATACACACACACACAATCACACACAATTTGTAAAACCCACTTCTTATGCATTTTCTCTTTTTAGCATATAATCCATTCCCATGGCTTTAAATCTTATTTCTGATTTTGATTAACACTTGTTGTGTGTTAATAAAGACCATTTCTCTGAGCTCCAGAACAATCCATGTGTGTACATGTCTGACTCTTGGAGGTCTCATAGTCATTCAAGCTACATACCCTCTGACCACTCAGTATGTAGATCTCCTCATTCCTTTATGCTCTGTCACATTACTTACTTACCTTCTATCATTTCTATTTTATTTATATAATTATTATACTTGTCTTCTGTCTTCTTTAAGAAAATGTAAGCTTTATGAGAATAGGTATCATAGCCACATTATCATTGCATTTTAATCACCTAGCAGAATAGTTACCCATTAGATGATCATTTAACATTTAAAAAATGGTGGAACCAATTTAGTTGTTTTAAAGAAATGGGGCACAAAGCTCAGAGCTCTCTTGTCCTACCTCTGAGGAAGGAGGCTACTAAGTTACTTTTATGGAAACATGAGGGTTCTCTAACATATATTTTGAAAAAAATTAGAAAAGTAAATGCATGAAATTTCATTTAAAAAGATTGCCAAAATAATCCATGATCTTTAGAATGATTAAAAACAACAAACTGGCCCTGGCTGGTGTAGCTCAGTGGATTGAGTGTGACCTGCGAACCAGGCATCGCAGGTTCGATTCCCAGTCAGGGCACATGCCTAGGTTGCAGGCCATGTCCCCCAGCAACCGCACACTGATGTTTCTCTCTCTCTCTCTTTCTCCCTCCCTTCCCTCTCTAAAAATAAATAAAGAAAATATTTTAAAAAATAACAAACTGCTTTTGTATATCTTTAGTTTTACCACTTCCAACACCATCTCTTTGTGCGAATACAGATTGGTGTCTCACATCAACTCATTCTGCCTGAAGGAGGTCCCTGACATCCCACAAGGGAGCGCGCAGTGAACAAGCATACCCAACACCCATATCACCTTATAACCAGCGTCACCCCAATAAACTCAATTAAAATTAAATTTTTTAAAAGAATTCCTGTTAAATAAAAATATTTTTTTCACGTAGGACAAAATATGGGTTGACAATTTTGCTTGCTTCCTGAAATTTAAAGATGTCACTGCATGTCTTTTTGTTCTTCTCGCTTGCATACTTTCCGACAAGACTATTGCTGTAATTTTTGTTTTATTTATTATTTTTACCTGTGTATGTAGTATGTCTTTTTTTTTCTCTAGATGTCTTAAAATATATTTGTTTCACTTTCATTAGTATGATTGAGATCTACCTCGGTGTGTACATGTGTTTTCCTGTTTGCTTTGCTCTTAGTATTTATTCTTCTTAGTGTCCTCAGAGCCTCTTGGTTATGTGGATACTCTCATTCATCTCAGAAAATTCTCATCCATTACATGTTGATCTATTACTATATATCTTCCCCTGTTCTCTATTGTTTGTCTTTGTGGAACTGATTGCATATTGTCCCACAACTTTTGATGTTCTGTTCTTTTTTTAATTTAATTTTACCTTTTGTACTTTTTTTATTTGTTTATGTTTATGGGTAATGTTTTTCTTAGCATGAATAATTTCTGCTGATGTTTCATTGACTCTTTCCCTAACTGCATCAGTTGAAGGTAATCTTCAATTTTTATATCATATTTTTATATTTAGCATTTGAATTTTATAGCTTTCATCTCTCTCTGCTAAAATTCCTCATGCATTGAGATAAGTTCTTTACCTTTTCTACTACATTTTTAATAGATTTTACAATTGTCTTAAAGTCGTCAGTCAGTAAGTTTAACATATAGGTCATCTAGAGTGTGGGGTAAAAGTAGGTTTGCAGTTGTTCATATGGAAAAATCATATAATAATTCATAAATAATAATACAAGAATAAAGCCTGTTTTTGTGTGCTCACAACTGTAAACCTACTTTTGTCTTACCCTGTATGAATGTTCTTGCTCTGATTATCTTGTTGCTTGACAATAACTTTTTTGTTTTTTTAATGTTTTCTAATTTTCTGTTTGATTACAAACATAAATATGTAGAAGAGCAGAGGCCACAGCAACTAGAATTTATTCTGAAAACTTTCCTATTATTTTGACAGGCTGTAGGTATGAAGGGTTGAGATAAGCTAGTCTAGAGCGAAGCTAACATGCCCTTCCATACTTGATCTTCAAGATGTCATTATTCTTCTAGCCCCATGCAGGATGGCAATCCCTTCCTTCTCTGCTTGTCTTCTTTTGGAATTTGATATTATGAATGTATTAGGATAGCAATACACACCTTGAGGTGAGAGCATAAACCACATGTTGTTCTGCATTTTTTTTCTTTTATTAAATGCAAATGAGCATTTGGAACTTCTACCTGGAACTCCCAGTGTATTACAGAGCCTCATAAATGCACAAGATAGGGAACTCAGCCCATCTATCAAGGTTCTGAGCTGACATCACTTCAAAGAGTGATTTGCAAACTTCAGAGAACTTGAAAAACTATGTCAGGTCCATACATTCTTAAGTTGGCATCCTAATTTTACTTTCCACTTTTTAATAATCATCTTTAACAATACTATATATTTTTGTGCTTAAAATATATTTGTCAAAGCCTTTTACCTTAAGGTATAGCTCATTCAATTTATGGAAAAATATTCTAATTGAGTGGCAAACTAATTCTCATTCCCAAACCAATTACCAAATCAAATTTACTGTCAGAAAAGACTGATTTCATTTTTCAATTTAAATAAACTTGTTAATATTCATCGCACGTGCAGACCTCTATGTGTTCAATCAAGTGTGAACTCTTCTGATACAGGTAGGCAATGGCTAGCTGGAAACAGGGACAGCCTTGTTGCTTATAGTTTATCACTTAGATGATGCAGAAAAAGCGCCTTGGGTCCACAGAGTTGTTTTTGCGTGTTTTTACATCCAGGGCAATGTATGGAGTAAAATTTAAAATGGCTGAGAGTTAGGTTTTGATTTCGTTAATTGGAGGGAGAACCTTGTGAAGGGCATGTTGAGAAAAAATAAAAAGGAGAGGCAAAGCTCAGACATTACTGCAGGCATAAACAGATTTTAATTTTAGATAAATTATAAATGGGTGCATATGGATGCCGAGGATCAGAAAATGTGTTCTGCTTAAAGCTAATGGTTCCTCTGTTCCATCTGGCATGCTTTTTATTAACTTTAGGAGTTAGTTACTCTAATGGAAGACTACTGTGGCTTTTTTCTTTCTTTTTTTTTTTTTCCAGTTTACTCCAAGGCTGATAATGACCTGAAAGAATGCCTTCCATTAGTTTTTAGACCCAAGTTTACTTAATTTAATACTAGTGACAATAATGCATTTTACCCAGGGCTTACTCTGTGTCGAACAATATTATATGACTCAAGGCAGCCTTATGAATTTAGTATTATCATCATATCTATTTCAGTTAGAGAAACCTAAAGTTTAGGCATAATTGGTGTTATGTGAAGAGCCAAAGCCCAAGAAAACATCAGCATATTGTTTGTAGATTTCAAAGAAATAATCCAGAGGACAGACTGGGAGACATGGGCTTATTAGGATTTGCACGTGCAAAAGTGGCGGCCAGCTGATGTTCACCACAATTCAGACTTTCCCAGTTCAGGGTTATGTAGAGTACAGAAAACAAAGCAAACCGGGCATGCAGGATGGCTGTGTGAAATCAAAATGCAAGCTGTTTCTCTGCAGTTGTTTGCTGTCTGGGCTCACACTCAGAAGCAGTTTCTCCCTTGACTGAGAAGCTGGCCAGGCTCCCGAGGTCTTACAGCCTCCTTACAGATGGCCTTCACCATGTTCCTGCAGGATGTGGGTAAGGAGTTGGAGTTTGGGTAGGGGCCCTGTTCCTGTAGACCATACAAATGTGATCAAGGTAACACACCTAATTTGTGTTGGAAACCAGATGCCCACAGGCTATAATGCCTCCCTGAAGGGCCTTTCTTGATTATGCAGTCAAAGGAGTTATCTCCCTTGCTTTATATTTTAGTAGGTTGATATGACGGTAGAGAGGTAGAACTGAAACTTTAATGCATGGGAGGAATCACATAAAGAATTTTGTTACAATGCAGATTTCTTTTTTCAGGAAGTTTTCTGCAAGGTGTGAGATTCTGCATGTCTGAGAAGTTCCAGCGGAGGCAGTGTTGCTGGTCCTAGGTCCCCGCTCTGAGTTGCTCTGTGGTTCTCAATCCTAAACGCACTGAAACATCGCTTAATGTTTCATCCGCTTCTGAAATTTGTGGGTGGAGAACAGGCAATTGAATTTTGTGAAGCTCTCACAGATTATTCTGAATAATACAGTGAGGAGTCACAGTTAAATTTGCATGTCTGATATTTAAAAAAAACTTTTATTATACTTCAACTTACTAAAGGCCATGGAAGAATCAGAATTTTAAACATGATGGGTGGGTCAGAAGGAGGAAGCTAGAAGATTTGCCTTAAAACTTATCTGGGGAGATAGGGAAAAAATGGAGGAGAGCTGATAGACATGGTAAGACTTAACTCCTCTTCAAGACTCTGCCAACAGGGTGCGACTCTGAGCTGCAGACAAGACAGTCGTGCTTTCTGTCTGTGAGTGTGAATGTGGGAAGGTGGAGCAAAAGGCCGTGCTGATGGGAGAGGGGTTAGGAGGGAAATGTGCAGTTTGAAGAGATCTACCCAGGTGATTCTGATACAACCTTCTGCTCCTGGAGAAGCGCAGGTGCAAAGCATGAATTATTCTTTCTTTTCAACTGTATGTGATGTTTAGAGCTATTTCTCCAGTTTTGCTTCTTTTTATCCCAAAGTAAACTATAAACATCTCAAAAAAAATATGGCTAGGAAAATCTTCTCAAGTCTTCTGGCCCAATGAAAGAATTCAACAAAGACTCATTGTGTGCTACATTTATTAATTTGCTCATTCAGCAAATACTTACTGGGCCAACAAATATTTTTTGTGTCAAACAATATGATAGAAAATTGAAGGTGTAAGGCATGGTCCCTGTCCTCAAAGAGTCTAGTTAGGGTAGAGTGGGAGGTAAGCATATCCTTTCTCTAAGACTGTTTGGAAATATTCTGAAGAGGTTTTGAAAGGATGTCAGAGACTCGGGAAGAAAGTGCCCAGCTTAGCAAATTTACCCTGAAATTAGTGGAGTAAGTGGGTCTAGGTTCAGAGACAAAGTGTAGGTTTATTTAAAGGGTTCACTTTGAAACAGCAATTGAAAAAAACAAATGAATTTCTCTAAACCTAGCAACTCTACTGGCTCAAGAGAAGTGGGGCTATAAGTCAAAAGACCTATGTTAAACATTGTTTGTTAAGTGAATTTTATTCACTGTTCACATGAACCTACAAGGCAGCTTTTTTAATAGCAAAGGAAAAATATTTTTTGTAAACATTTCAGCATCATTTATTATAGGCCACCTGTGCACACTTCTGTAGGAAAGTAAAATGTTTTTAATTGGTGATTTAATATTTAAACACCTTTGGAAGCCTAAATGGTTTAAAAATGCATTAAGTCTATATAGTCAGTAGACATGTGCTGTAGATCATACAAAGTAAAACAAGACAAAAAGTTCTGATACATAGAAGAGATAATGAGGGTGACTTCTCCATTTTCTCTGCAAGGTAGAGATGTTGGGCAAGCCTACTTGTTCTCGCTACCTGCAGTGGAAACTGCTTCATAATATAGTTGGAAGCAAGTTGTTCCAGGAGTAACTACTTCTAAGCCCTTCTGATGTAGAGAAGTCTGTTTCTGGAACATCAGGATATGTGCTCTCCCTCTGTACAAATGTCAAAGCAGTCTCAGAGGGATGGGAACCTGTGGTTCCCTCTAAATATTTGGTGGACTCCTTTAAGTCATAATTATATTAAAGTATATCTGCATTGAATGATTAACTAGAAAATTGCCAAATATAAGAAAAAAAATTAAAAGCCCCTTTGTACCTGGGAATTTTTTTTACATCAATATATCCTCTCTTAAATCAAGGTGAGAAGCTTACACGTGCCCTACATAACTGCCACAGACTGTACCTGACTTTTGTCTCATCTTTCTGTGCCCCAGGCACTGTGTCTCTGTTGGTAGGAGAATGCAGCTTCTTCCTTTGTGGACCAGGAAACTGGGTCTACAATGATAAAAGTGAATGAGGCACTGAGACAATTTTCTGATTAATTCAGACCAAGTCAGTATCAAAATACCTAGCAATGTTTAACTTACTGATGAGTAAACTCAACCATGTGTGTATGTGGTCTTCCCTTCTAATAAGGGTGACTATGTGCTAGTCTTATTAGACTTTTCTAAGTTACTCTCTAATATCAGTTTTGAGCCTGCCCCCCTTTCCTCTTTGGTCTGGGCTATATTATGGTCCCCCAAAGACATGTGTCTTAATTCTAGAACCTACAGATATGCTATCTTGCATCACAAAATGTACCTTGCAGGTGTGTTTAATTAAAGATCTAATGATGAGGCAAGTGCCCTGATTACCAGGTGGGTCCAATGCAATCACTAGGATCCTTGTAAGTAGGGGACAGAAAGGTCAATGTTAGTAGTGGGAGACCCAAGAAAGGGGCAAAGGAGCAAGGAGCAGGGGGTCAGGCTCCAGAAGCTAAGAAATGCAAGAAAATGAATTGTCCCTCAGAGCCTCCAGAAAAAGCCAGCCCTGGTGACACTTGGACTTGAAAACAGCAAGGCTGATTTGGGCTTTCTTACCTCCAACAGTAAGGTAATAAAAGGGTGTTTTTTAAGTCACTAAGTTGGTGGTAACTTGTTGTAGCAGTAATAGGAAGCTAATACACCTGGATGTTGCAGTTATTCAAGTAAAGTATATTAAATGAAGTGAAAACATGAATTTAAAATTGAATAGTTAATATGAAAGTAGCATGGGGATAGCAATAAGCTGCACCACATCCTAACTATAGCTGTCACAGTTACCACTGAAACAAGAAACAAACATGTCCGAAGGGACTGGCCGAACCTCCCAGTAAGTTTTGTTATTCCTTCTTGAGGGCTGTAAAAATAGGGGTGAGGCTGCACTCCTTGCCAGAAAAGCAAGGATAATATTGTACACGTTATCACAGAATGTTTACTATTTACTGTGGAATGAAGAAATTGGAAAAACACCTGAAAATGTCAACATGTGTTTGATCATTTTCCTTTGTGGATCACACCAGAACGTAGAATTGTGTGTTTGACTGGCAAATGCTACAACCTCAATAGCTTACAGTGAGTGTGAGTCTGCATGTTTTCAAATGCTGCAAACGTGGCTGTATTACTGGAAGAAAGACAACTCATTGAGATGAAACAAACTTGTACTGTGAGGAAGTTAATAGGCTCATTACAAATTCTACTCTTTCCCCGGCCGGGCGGTATGTTAGTTGGGAGCATTATCCTGTGCACAAACCTGTTGTGGGTTTGATCCCAGGTCGAGATGCCTGCGGGAAGCACCGGATCTCTCTCTCTCTCTCTCTCTTACCCCCGCTTGTTCTCCTCCCCTATTATTATAAAATCAATAAAACATATCTTCCTCAGGTGAGGACTCAAACAATATTCCACTATTTTGTTAATTTATTTTATTTCTAAAGTTGAAGTTCTAGTATGTTAACAGTAACATTTTAAAAGATATTTTACTTATGAAATATGACTTCTTAATACAAATTAGTAACCGAATTTGTGACCTATCCCAAATTTGCTCTAAAAGTGCTATTTACACTGTTTAAAACTTAAGTACACAGGGAATATAGGATGTAAACTGAAATTCTAAAAATCATTCGTTCATTCTCCATGAATTACAGACTGCCTCTTCTCTCTAAGCAAATCACGACAGCAGCTTGGTGGCGCCGTTTGTGCCGCCACCAAACCAGTGCAAGGCTTCTTAGCGAAGCACGTTGAGTGCTTTTCACATGAATCATTTGTGTGCACCAAAGAGCAGTTTCACCTCTTTCTACAGGATTCAATGCAGATTAATTAAACCCTATGTCATAATGGAACTCATTTGTTTATAAACATGCAATTATTATAATTGAGACGTTTTGAACTATTTTTTTCATTAAAACCTTTTTCTGGAAAATTCAAACCACAACAGAGGTACAGAGCGCTGTGGCGTTGCTGTGCTCCAGCTCGAACTATGCGGCGGGTCTCGTCCGTCTGTGGTCCCCTCTTCTAAGTACGTGCTGCCCCCTCGTTTCTAGACCAGACCTAGTGAATCTTATCCAGTCTAATTAATTAAAAACTCTTCAGCTGATTGGGATAGCAGCCAGATTTAAGGTTTACTTCTTTAAAAAAAAAAACAAAAAACTTTTCTCTTTATACTTTTTAAATTTTTTTTCAATTATTTTGTTGTTAACCATATGATTGCCGTCCATATTATTAAATTGCTCCTTTTGAATGTCAATCTGCAAAAATCCTTTCGGCAGGATGATAATAAAACCTATTAGAAGTGTCCTATTCTTTGTAGGTTGGTGTCTTAACGGTATCAGCTCATCCAAGTAATAAAGTGCTGAGATTCTGGAATTGACACATTATATTTGAAAAGATAATTCACTAGAGTAATTTAAACAATGCGTTATTCACTTTAAAATTCACAACTTAAAATGAAAGTGTAGAGCAGTTTGGCTAAGCCTCGGTGTTAGGTTGGGTCCTGAGCTCTGCTGGGTCCGTCAGCAAGCCTGCCTTACAGATCCGTACAAACCCTTGGTGAAGAGTCTTAACCTGTCTGCCTCTGTAGGGGAGGGGAGCAGAATTTTACCTGCACTGGGTGCATTCCTGCAGCACCTACAGCCGTGTCTAAAGTACCTTCAATTCAACCTCCAGAAAAACCCTCTTATGTTTAGACCACAGGTGGCAAACACAAGGCCCGTGGGTCAAATCCAACCCTTCACCTTGTTTCTACCCAACAGCAGTGTCAAACTCCTTACCCCTAGTTAAGGTGTAGTTACATTTATACAGTCCTAAAATTACATTCAGCCCTTTGAAGACAACCACAAGGTCAATGTGGCCCCTGATGAAAATGAGTTTGACACCCCTGGTTTAGACAATCTGCCTAAAATCATTTGCTGTCTTCTCATCTTTAAAATAAAACCTAAAAGCCTTAAGATGGCCTTGCAAGTCCTGAATGAGTGGGGTGTGCCTGTGTCTTGACCCTGCCCTTGCTCTGGAACTTCAGGCACCAGCCCATCACACTGTTTCCTGCTTCTGAATGGCCTCTTTTTTCCACCTTAAGACCCACAATTCCACCATTGTCTCCATGTACCACTTTCCCTTTGTCTTTCTTCAGTCCTCTAGATGTGTTTTGAATTACAAGAGTGGGCAGAGATTAGAACATACACTTAGCTGGAGGAAGAGTAGAAATGCTAAGCGGAGACTGAGGAAAAATGCATGCATGTTCCTCTTCCCCCACTTCAGCCTTCTGCAAACAATAAAACAGATGGGGAGATGAGGCTTGCTTTTCTCCTTTCTCTGTTTGCAATCCCAAAATGAGGAAGGTTGAAGTTATGGGCTCTGTGCTTATATTTTCGGTTATTGTTTCTATTACCTTCCTTCCCTGAAAGACAGAAGAGTCCCCTGCACTAGTCCTCTTGGGAATCCTGATCATTCAGAAAGAAGGCCCGATAGCATGATCAGAAACACTGTCCTTTCCTTCCATGCCAAAAGAAAAGAAGTAAAATGCATGCCTTTCCTTCCTGCTCTGCTTCTCTGGGGTCTGCAGCATTCTCTGCCCATCACGTCAGCATCACTGACTAGTTCTGGGCTTTCGCCTTTAACTCCTCACTAGCAATTTGTCTTATAATTACATAACCAAACATGTGTTTTTCTTAAATTCTCCATTTAATGTGTTTTTAAAAGTCTCCTAAACATATAGCTTAAATAATTTTTTGCATAATAAGGCAGTGCAAAATGAAGTTACAGGGATTGTATCCCTCTTGAATGAGGGTACTAGAAATGTCACTGCCACCTTTAATCAAGTAATCTGTGCCACTCCCCAACTTCACTAAAAATTGATACATGCTTGTCCTTAACTGTCCTAGTATAGCACATGTGCATGAAGTCAATACTCAAAGTTGTGGCTTCATGGATTCATTGAAAAATAGCAGGTTACCTTTTAAAATGCTATGGAACCTTTACATTCTAAAATAGAATTCTTTTACCTAAGGTGAAATCTTAAGTAATAGGCCTGTGTGCATTTATACTCATTATCATAAGTATTAGAAACATTTTTTTCTCATTTCTTCTAATTAGAATGTTACACAAAAGCTTATCTAATATGGATATAAAATTCTGAAACTTTGTGAAAGTGTTTTTCTTTACATGTTTATATGGTATGTTTACTTCTATCACAGGCATGATGTACTTAACAGAATTTTTAGTAAACCACACTGAGTCACATTTCAACTTTCTGAACTCCTTCAATATGTGTTGAGACAGGATAATGAGAAGCTCATTGGCAAAATGCTCACTGGCAGGGAGAAAAACTGAGAAAACAAGGACCTCATTCCCCTCCTCCACCCCTGCCAGGGTAACCTCTCTTTCCCTGGCTCTCCTCTGTGGAGTTAACATCCAAGCCTCAGTTCTATTTCAGCGCCACTCCCAGAAAAGCAGCATGTGGGTGAAGGCCAGAACACCAGCAATGAGTAAAGACCACTTTCGCTGTTACTGACCAATCAGTGGAGACCATGACCCTGAAAGGGCACACCTGGAGAACAGACGCATCACCACAACTGTCTATTTGTGGTGTAGTCTTTCCTACAAGTCAGCAGGGCAACTGCTCGTCTAGCTATCCGCTGAGCAGCCCAGCAACAAGGAACAGACAAGAGTCACACACAGTAACTATGCCATTCACTCAGCTTGTATTGAGTACAGGTTCACTTGAAGGAGAACATCAACATACACTAATATCCTAGTCACACTCTAACAATCTACGAGAGATATAATACACATACACAGCAATCAATCAGGGATAATGAACCTGAGTCCCAGAGTCTCAGTCCACAGGTCTGGGAAACAGCACGGTGGGCAAGGAAGTTGTCAGCGTCATGCAAGAAAGGTTCTCCAGAGCCAGGTAGATAGCAGGGCAGTTGCCAAGGGAGGTCCGTGTGGCGTGGAGCAGCACTCTGGTGTGTGAACTCAGCTATCTCAGTATCGGTCTGGAACCTGCTTCAGTTATATCTTGAAAGTGATGTACTCCACCCTTCTGGGTTTTTTGATAAATGTCTTGGCACCCCGATGCCAAGTGGGGAATTTGCCCTGGATCCTTTCTGTGGGTGGTCCCGCCTTGCAGACACGGCTGCTCTGACCACATGTGCAGGTATCTTAAGTGTGTCTCCTCTGCAGACATGTCTGCCCTGACTTAGGTAATTTTCCTCTTGAACCAAAGTGTCATGGCTGACTGAGAGCCACATTGGTTGACATAAGTGACTCTACTTTGTTGATATAGTTTATACTATCTTGATCGGACCAATACCATTTTATTGGTCTGTTCTCCACGAGAATTCTCTACTGAAACCCTCCTTCGACACCTCCCTCTAGATTCCTCCCTGTAGGAAAGAGATAAAGGATGTCTCAAAGCCTTGAGTCAAAGGATGACACGTGTGCTTTCCCTTGTGGGAGCAGCCCACACCATTCCATTTTCCTGCCCCCCCTTCTGTTCCCACAGGCATGAGTCTCCCAAACTCTAAGGCAATGAGCAGCTGGCAGCTTGTCTTAAGCTAGTCCCCCAAACCTGCCCTCAAAGCCCCCTGTTCTCTGACTTCCCAATGGGTTAAGGCAGCCCAGCCTAGGCTCCCCTGTTGCTTCTTCTATGCTAAGCCCTTCCTTGTTTCACTGTCCCCAGCTCTAATAAATGGACCCCGTAGTCACCTGGACTCATGTTGTGAAATAGTTCCCACACAAAGTCAAGAACCCACACACTACAGCTGACCCTAGGGAGACCCACTCAAGGCCAGGCCCCTGCCCACTTCACATTCTTCACTTATCCTGCTTGGTGATTCTGAGATAACAAAAGTGAAAACCCATTGTAAACCAGAGCTACCAACCCAGTTAAAATGGTTAGAACTCTCCCTAACTGTTCCAACCCTGATAAACTTTTAATTCTGTATGACTTTAGGAACGTCTTAAATTCTACGAATCTCAAGTTCCTCGTCTGAACACTGAGATAATGTCATTTTTTAGGATCTCTGAGGACTAAAGTATGTATGTAAACTTACCTGGCACACCCTTATACCTTCTAATATGTAATTGTCTCTCAGTAAATGTTTCATACCTTTTTCCCTTTCACCCTCTGCCCCTGCACCGTCTCCAGCATGTTAGTACAGCATCGTTCATGTTCAGTGGGCACAGAGCTGGCTTACACCAGGGTGGGAAGAGGCTAAGAGATGGAGAGACTGATTTCCTTTGTTATCCTCCAGGGATAACTTCAACTTGGCATATGTTGTGTTTGAATTTTTAAGGGCCTTTATTTCTATCAATGTGTCAATTTGATGCTATATTACTACTGATAATGATGTAGTCCATGTGTAGTCCATGTATTTTCACAACTCTGAGAGGCATTATTAGTGTCTACAGTTTATAGGTAATAAAACCAAGGCAAAGGGTGGCTAAGACATTTGCCCGAGAGTGTCCAGGTAATAAGCCCTGAGCCCCCACAGTCTGACTATGGAGGCTGACACAGAAACCTCACCCCACCCTGGCTCCACAGTCCACTTGGAGAAGCTCACCTGTGGAGTCTGCCTGGGGGTCAAATCCTGGTGTTGCCAGTTCCTCTCTATGACCCTGAGTCTCTAATAAATGTCTCTAAGACTTAGTTTATAATACATCTGTAGCATTTACACAAGTTTATTGAGGTGGTATATTAAAGCTCTTTGTGCAGTTTAATTGAAGAATAAAAGTTAGTTATTTCTGCTAATGGTTAGAAGCATCCAGTGCCCTTTCTCCTCTGCCTCTATGCCCTCTCTAGAGCATTCATTGATTTGGGGAAAAGTGACCCCTTTTCCTTTGTTGTGATGTTCAGGTGCAGTTAACACTAACCAGAGGGGCCTGCAACCCAAAATAACCATCATTCAGATACTGGTCTTCCTCCTGAACCCCCTCATCCCCATTCACAAATTTTCCTGTAACAGTGTTCACAGACCAGTGTGACTACCAGTGCTGAAGTGAGTTCAGATACCGAGCAGGGCATATCTGTTTTTGTTAATGATGATATTCTCACACACACTGAGTTCACTATCTTAATAGGTCAGGATTTTATAGAGAATAATTATTCACATTTAACCCCCCTAAATTCTACATTGGAGCAATTTTTTTTTTACCCTTAAGGCCCTTTTCTTGCTGACATAACACAAGCCTACCTGAAACAGTTTAAGTAATATTTACATATGAAAGAAGGGAAAGCTGACACCTTCTCAATACATTTAGCAAAAGCTGATAAGCACATTTCCCAAATAGATTGGATATGTCAAAGGAGAAAAAGTTACTAGTCTATATACCTAGAAAGTCTAAAAAAAAATAACTGGTGAATTACGAATTTAGCAAATGTAGCAGCTATATGAACTTGGGAAAGTCTATAGAATGTGTATTTTCCTGACAAGTTAGGAGTTGAGAATACACCTCTCCTTGCCTTGCTAAAGATAGCTTTAGGTCCTCACAGTTTTTTTCTCCAGATGTGCAAGCGAAATTGTTGATGGAAGATGGTCTCCCTCCATCCATCTGGTCAACAACCCGAAAGCCACTGGAGTCAATGAGGTACATTCTTCATGTGTAAAAACCGAAGAAGAGTCAGCATGGGCATGTGCAGCTCCCAGGCATGCCTCTGGTAAACAGTGTACAACTGACTGGAAGTGCATTGTTCTAGCTGCTGGCTCAAGACTAAACGTGAAAAAGGATTGCATATAAATACATTATTGATATGTCATCATTCAATTGCACACTAGGAGAATGTTAACTGTGAAATGGTAATAATTATATTAAATTGATTATATACCTACTGTGTCAGGCTGTGGCAAATAATTTTTCAAGTGCTCTAAATTCTATTTTACAACAATACCTTGTTGTACGGACTGTTCCATTTAAAAGAGGAGAAATCTGAAATTTGGAGGGACTTACAACATTTATCCAAGTCACACAAGAAAAAGGTGAAACCAGGTTTCTACTTCACACTTGTGTGTCTCCAGTGACTAAGTCATTACACTTACAGACTCATAGGGAACCAACCTTAGGTCACAGGAGGAGGAGCAGCCGATGGAACATTACAATGTTGCTTGTGTTTGTGCTCTTAGAATCACAGTGCGGCTCCGACTCTCCTTAGCACAGCATGTGAGGGCCTTCTCTGCTAGTTTGCAGCCTACATATTCAATCTCAGCCCTAACCTCATTTTCCTGTCCTTCACAGGAAAGTTCCTACTGACTGTCCCTCTTCTGCTAATCCATGACTGCATACCTATCTTCATACCTGCCTCAACAGTTTCCTCCCGGTGATAGCTTCCTATTCTCAGATGGTAGTATCCAACGCAAATGCTACTTAGAAGTCTTCCCTGACCTCACTTAAGTCTCTGTGCTCTCGCCACCCCAAAATAAAATTGACCCACACACCAAACCCAGGTTCCATGGTCCTTTATTTTTATGTTTGTTTGTTTGTTTTTCTGGCTCAGCTTTAGCATCTCCCAAACAAATGTTCATTCTGTTTTTCAGAGCAGTTTATCACGGTTTACCCAGATCGGGAAGAACTAGTCAGTTTGCACTCTGCCTGTGGACTGAGTGTGTGCACAGATGTACAACCTATCTGATCTGTGGCAAATCACAAAAGATTATTAAAAATTTACACTCTTGCTAAACCACTAAGACCATTGCTGACTAGAGATTCAAAGACCAACATATATATCGTGAGTTTTTGTTCATGTTGTGCTTCGTTATTGACATACTTCTAATTTAATTACCAAGTAGAAGCAAAAGAAAAAACACTGATTATCTGCTCAAATTTCAAATGAAAATAAAGTTCAGTTAAATCAGATATGAACTTGTTTAAACACAATGTATGTAATTCTCATATTTATACTAAACAAACTAAGCCTTTGGTGTTCAATATATTCTTAAAATGCTTCACTTTTGAGCACATTAAGTTACAAGCAATAGAAATAAAGCTGATCGTTTCTAAAGAAATGTTAATATAATCTTAGCTTGTTATGCACAGTTTGAAGAGACTTATGAACTGAAACTAAAAAAAGCTGTAAAACTAAAAAAAAAAAAATCAACCCCTTTTTAAGGATCTGTTGTAAATCCAAATTTGCCCTACTTCTAACCTCCATCAAGAGAATTTACTCAAATGTCCTTAATGAAGCATGATTAAGGGGCCACGTTCTTTTTCCTGTTAAGAAAACTGTCGTCAGCCCTGCTGAGCACTTTTAAGTTTTACTCTGCATCCGAAATAGTTTGTAGAATTATCCATAAAGAAGATGTTTTCATTGCATTCCCTTGGGCTTCTGTTGCTAACTTGTGAGCAACACATTAACCCCATATCCCACACGTTTCCAAGTAGAGAGTAATGTTTGCAGTTAGCTTTCCTATCATTTTTCTCCCTGTGCCGGTGGTGGCCTAAGATTTGAAAGCTGGTTTCCCTCTCACCAAACCAAATTCAGTGTTAACTTGGTGACTGCTTTAGTCCCACATTTGAGACACCCAGTTTGCTCCCCCAATTTTAGAAAATAGATATCTCACTGGTTTTATTTAAAACAATAATAAAAATGACACATGTAGAGAAATTATACACATACACTCCAACACATGTTTAAGTAAACTTTCTTATGCCATTTATGTAAATGTGCCCGTCCCCAAGTGGAACCCTGGGAGCACCATTTGTTTGTCTCTGGGTTAAACAGAATCGTTTCTAGATTAAGAATTTCACTCTTACCTAAAATGCTTATGATTCCAAAGGTTTAGTCTTCAACGTTGATGGTGCGTTGTCAGCCTTTTTCCCAATATTGCCAAGGTTGTGCAAAGTACCCTCCAGGAACTAAATGGAAGCCACAGAATTATTTCTTTATCAACTCCAAAGCTTCTGGTCCTAACAGCTTTGTCTTTCTTGATCTGGACTTCTGGTTTTCATTGGCAAAGGGAGAGGCTCTTCCCTCACTTTCTCCCCTGTGACCAGGTAAACACCCAGCAGCTCTGCTTCCCACATATTTTGTGTTGCCTTTCTGCATGGCAATGGGCTCTACACTGGTGACACATCAGTGTCCGTGGTGTTGCTGCTTTAGCTGCTGCCCTGATTTATTTAATGACACCACCATCTGGTTTCCATCACAGTCCAGTCATTCTCCATGAAGGAATTAAAATGTCAACGTGAGAAATTGGATAGAAGGCAGAGGCTAATTATAAAGGAGAAAACTATTTACACATAGAGGTATTTCTCTTTTCTCAGTGCCCACAGAATTCCCATTACTGTTAATGGGACTAACAGAGAGCTATTGAGTAGTAAATAGACTTATAGCATTAAATCTTGGTAATCACCTGTAATGGAAAATTAAATTTAGTTGCATATAATTCAGTCGTGGAGTTTAGTAAGTTCATCTTTTAATATGTCTAAATTGACAAGGATTGTTTACATTTCAGTATTGTATTAAAGGTTTACAAAAACACTTTTCAAGTGACATTAAATATGCCTGACTTATTTCTGTGCTAACTTTGCTCCTAAATTTGATTTCTCTGTTTGCGATAGGATACAATTTTTTGTTACTTCCCCAGGGTTATTGGGTACCATTTAAATGCTACATACTATTATGCTATGGCTATGGTGGATTAATGTTCCCTTTCTAGTGTTTGACATACGCTTATGCATCCTTATTCAGCCGGTTTACTCAAGTTATGGTGCATTGTGTTTTGAAAAAATATGCTGATATTTTTTGCTTATATTGTGAATAATCTTTATTAATCTCTTATGTTTCTAGCAAATTCTCAGTGAGTAAGGCTAAGCAGAAACAGGAAGCCGTTCAGTACACAGTTTCAGCGAATGGGAGATGCAGCTTTATGCACTGGGGTGAGATGTGAGTGTGGAAAACAGCTGGAGAAAGGGAGGTGCACTGTGCGGGTGGAGGGATGAGTGAGAAAGGCTGTTCTAGGAAGAGCAAATTAGAGCAGCAGAGATGTGTTTTCCAAAAGTCAGGATTTAATCAGCAATGTAGTAAAATACTTATGAGTATTTTCCTCTTCTGAAAATATTTGTTGGTCAAGTGGAGCGAGATCAGATGCATTAACTGCACACTTTGCATCCAGGCACTTTTCAGTCATCATGCGCAACACCTCTGTCCAGTGAGAGGATGGTATATGAAATTAAACTTGAGTGGCTCAAAATTATACAACTAATTACCTTCATCTTCAATTACAGTGACTAATTGACACAGCTCTGTTAGCATGACCCCTGGTGACAGCGGAACAGCAGGCATGTCCTCAAGCACTTAGGAGCTAGCTAATTAGGGAAAGTGGGTTTTGGTTAAAGATGCCAGACAGGGTGTATTTGGAAGCAAGTGAGCCACATTCAGCTCAGGGCCTCTTGTCGGACACTTGAGAGAAACTGAATGACTTAAACTTGTGGTTATTAACATTTTTTCTAGCTCCATATTATACACAAGTGAAAAGAATAACATATACATTAATTATATCAAAAACATTGGTATTTGAAGGTTTATCACTTTCACTCCTCATTGCCAAATACCAGACATTTGTCCCACTCACCCTGGGCGAGGAGGTGCAGTGTTACTATGAGCCTAAGAGGTCAAGAGTCAGAAAAGTTCAACACAGAGCATTAAAGGCCAACATCATTTGTCTTGAAAGTAGGTTCACAATAATGAGTCTAGAAGCACTAAGTAGTAATTAAAGGGCAGAGGTTTCATAATTATCTATAAAATATGTATACAGATAAATTTGAAAGGAGTGGCAAAGGACAGGGCAATATGTATAGTTTATGTATAGATATGCAGCTTATATATATATACACTTATATAGTTTATATATATAAGTACTTTATATATTTAGTTTATATATGTATATGTACATAATTTTAATGTCCATTACCCATCCCACAGGTTCTGTTGATTTATAAAATACATCATTTCTATATAGAAATAACATAGGAATTATGGGCTAATCTTATTTAGAACATTAGTTTCAAGCACGTAAGCCTGAAATTTTCTTTGTAGTATAAGATGCCCATGTTTCTTCATGCAACTAAATGTAAATTATAGTTGAAAATGTGAGTAAAATATTTATTCAAATTAACAAAACACTTCATGTAAATTGCTCTTCCCTGAGCTCCTTCCATTGTGATTGTTTTCCTCTCAAAACATAAATTGATCCAAGTTCACACTGTGGCTTCTGACAAGCCCGATAAACTGCAAAGCTTTTTGATTTTTGCATTTTGCTTTGGATGTTCTTCACAAATTCTTCATAATTATGTAAAGAGCCTGCCATTATTTCATATTTCTGTAGCTCCCTAACTAAATTATGAAGATAGAACAAATTGGCAATATTTTTCCTTGAGGAAAAGTATTCCAGTATTCAAAATACTGGACACTTTTCCTTAAGGTAGCAGAGTATTGTATCATCAGAAAAATAAACCCATGACCAAAGAGAAGCTAAAAGTGCATGACTACTTGACTTATCTCTAAATTTCACTTTGATTGGCTTTTACCTTGTACACTTTCCCCCATTTTCTTCAGTCAGTCGTTTCGTCACTAAACACACAGCAGGACGTGCTGTTCTCAGGCATGACGCTGGCACTGGGGATGGGGTGGGTGAGGTCGGACTCCAGGAGAAAAGGATGGCAGCAATAAGGCAGGCATGGCCCTTCCTGGGATGGCCTGTTCTAGCAAGAGAAGATGGTCATTTTTTTTTTTTACAAAAAGTAAACAACCATGAGAGTAGTGTGCAAGAGAATGACAGTGTGATTTATAAGTACATTAAACGAAACAACCAGCTGTGCTTCCAGGGGTGTAGATTCCCCTTCATAGAACAGGCGACCTTGAACAGGGTCCTGAAAGATGAAGACAACGCAAGGGACAACGGTAACTCACTTTAGGGTCATCGTAGACACCTTGGCCACTCCCTCTGCTCTCAGCTTTATTTTTTTTCCTCTTCTTTTTTTGCCTTTGTTCTCCATCTGTCCCCCTTTCTAGATAGAATCAAGAATGAAAAAAGAAAAAAAAAAAACGATATTGTTAAGCAGGATCTCCCTCCGAAAAGGAAACTCGAAGAAGTCTTCCTGAAGAATAGTCCCCCAGTGGGCATCCGCCTGGATTCGTCTTCTCTGGGAGCACATTCCCTCCCGGGTGTGACCGGGTTAATGAAATAGCCTTGATAGGCACATGACTTGAATCCCTTTGTGTGCAAAGCACTTGTTTAGTTAGTTTCACAAACGTTACAGTACAGGAAGAAAAGCTCTCTTGAATGATGAACTATTTACAACAATGTTAACTTTATGGATCTTTAGTACCAAGAATCAGAGTGAAACTGTAACTCAGCCTCTTACTACCTGCGTGCCACAGCATTTTCTATTTTATTGTCATCTCTAGAGCACATGTTCAATATAATGAGCAAAGGATTTAGACGCCTAAGTTTTACCATTATACTCTGGGGTACCTTGTTGACAGCTTACATGAGGTGTTCAGATAGCCGAGGACACTTCGCCACACTGAATAGCTTCCACAGGGCGAAGTACATGATAAAGGGAAGTGAGCCTCTCAGCTCACCCGTCATTAAGTAAAACACTTCTTCCGTGGTATTTCTGGGCTCTTGAGCTAAAAACCTCACTTTGCTCTTCTGCCATTTTCTGGTTTTCACAAACAAATAGAATTCTATGCATGGCTTCCAACGTCAGACATTTAATACTATGTATAATCCTTTTGTATTCTGTCAGTCGTGTTATAAAAGTGATAGAGTGAGCACATAGACATAGTTCTGCTTCAAAGAACATTTTGCTATGATTAAAACATCAAGCTGCAGGGGAACTTCCGTGAGTGTTTACTTCGGATGTTGTGGAACTCTACGATGTTCTAGTCATGAGCTGAGAAAAACACAACACTGGTGGCGTTAGAGTTAAATGTCTACTGTTCTATTAGTGGGTTTATGTATTTTGTGAGAAACTTCTCAGCATTTCCACTGGTCAAACTCTACACCCCAGGAAGCCAGTATCTATATGGGACTTTGGGGGTTTCAGTAGCTTGGAGACCTCTGATAGAAAAAAAGTGTGTTCTATTTTAAACTAAGAGTGTGTCTCAGTAAAAGCCAGGCAAAAGGTTACAGCAAACTTCAGCAGTGGGTTCCTTACTGGGACTAAAAAGCCGCCTGTGGCCCAGAATTCTTGCCATAAGTTTATTTTTGCAAATAGTTTGGAGAGAGAATTTTTTAAAAAGCCACACAATTTAACTGGTGATTTTCTACATGCCACTCAATAACTGAGGTGTTTTCAGCCATACAAGTTACTTTGTACTTAACGAGTTTGAATACAGTTAATTCTCATCCATTCATTAAATAAGTGTGCACTGAATGCCACCCAGTTAGTAGGTATTTTGCCAAGTGCTAAAAATGATCATGCTGAGTAAGTACTTGTGCTTAAATTGTCCACAGTGTATGTAGTGAGGCAGATGAGTACATAGATTCTTAGAAATAGGGTGCAAGCTGATGATTTTGTTTGCAGAGCAAATTCTGCAAGTTCTCCCCAAGAAGCAGTATTCGGCCCTGAATGAGGAACATACCGCCTGTTAGAGGCTAAGTATCCAGAAGGCTTCTCAAGTTTTATGTAGTCACGTATTATCACTCGTATTATATTTAATTTAAAATAAAATGTTCTTTATTTGCAAATGAGGTATTATTTTAAATTTCTACATGTATAGGTTGTTATTTTTCAGTGTTCATCATTTTGTTACTGATTTTCAACTTATTTCCATTGAGGCGAGATAGCATGGTCTGTAGGATCTCAGTCCCTGGAAATTTATGAAGACTTACTGTTTGATGTAAATCAGGTCACCTTGAATAAACTTGTATGTGAAGATAGTACGCATGTTTTCTCCAATGCCTTCCTTCCAAACATGTCTCAGTTCCTACACTCTGGCTTCCTCCTCTGACCTTCACTGGAACTCGCCTTGGGGTTGTCTCCTATGTTTCCATTGCAAGTCTGGGGCCCGTTCTGTCTGAATCTTGCATGACTTACTAGTGAGAGTTAAACGTTCTCCTCTTTGAACCGGCGTTTTCACTCGGCTTCCAGAACACCGCTGCAGCTTTCCACATAGCTCCCTAGCAGCACTTTTCTTGTCATCCCCCCATCTCTAATAGTTCAAGTGTCCAAGGCTTCAGTCCTTGGACTTTTTACCTTTTCTAGCCACACTCCCATGATGTCATCTGACCTTAGATCTTTCTTAATACCACCTATATTCTAATATACTGTTTAGAACTCCTGTATTTTCACCCTGCAAACATATCCATATTTTAACCATTTATTGCCACCTCCACAGCTTCTGCTCTAGTGTAAACCACACTCAGCTATTCTAGATTGTTGCAGTAGCCTTCTTAACTGTCTCCCTGCTTCTGGCTTGAACCCCTTCAGTCTCTTCTCAACAGTTAGCCAGAGTGGTCCCACCAGTCTCCTCTGCCTACTCAACCTACATCCACTTCCCATCTCATTTGGAGGCAAAGCCATGTCTCCAACTCACAGAATAGCCTGCTCAGCTTTAGATGATGTATCTCCAGGACTCTCTGACCTCCTTCCCTAATCCCCTCAGTCTCATTCAGTCCACCCCAAATAAACTGTACCTCTTGCCGTTTTATGAATAATCTTGTCTCCTCCGATGCTTTGCCGTTCACTTTACCTGTGCCTGGCATCCTTTACCCTGAGTTGTCCAGGAGACTGACTCCTTCATTTCTTTCAGGTCTCTAGTCAAATGTGTCCTCAGTAAGGATTTGCAGCCACCTCCCACACATTTCTTACACTCTTGCTGATTTGTATTTTTTTCCTTAACCCTTGTTGTTAGGCTATATGAGATGCATTTTGTTAATATTATTTAACTTTTGTCTCCACTATAATATCCATATGAACAGGGAAACTGTGGGTTTTTTACTTCTATATTCTAAGCATCAAAACTAGGGCTAACATATAGTAGGTACTCAATAAATATGTATGAAAAGAATGAACAAATGAATGCTCTTTCTTGTTGCTAGCTGCACAATGGAAGCCTGGCTGCTCCTCAAACAAGCAGAATGAGACAGATTAGCATATAGGGAGGGTAGGCAGTGATGGGGGTGGGGATCAACTGTGGAAGACAGGGGAAGAAAGCAGGAATGGGCAAACAGAAGATGGGTTGCAATTGCCCATCCAACGACAGTCCCAGCCAACAGCATCGGAACCTGTTTTACAGGGTAGCTATGAGACCGTGCCTTCCTACTCTACACCCTCCAGGCACTGGGTGCAGGCTGCCCTTGAGTGAGACCCTGGTGACATAGCATGATCAGCTTAGGGCAACCTCAAAGTGAGATGAGAACTGGGCTGGCAGTCAGTGGCACTCCCAGCAGCTGGGTGAACATCTCCCTTAATCCTGTAAGAGCACCTTTCAATTGTCCACTACGTTTACCAACTTTGCTATTACCTTACTGATTATTTCTACTTCCTAGAAGGCTCTTCCTCCCTAAAACTACATAGTTCTGCACTGAAAAACTAATGAGAACCTAGAACACTATGTATAGTTTCAAATACTTGTGAAATGAATGAATAAATGAACAAATGAATTTCAGGCTGCAACTGAGCTGACTTTGTGAGACTTTTACTACTTGGATTTCTGGAGTGTGCTGAAATTTCTGGATTGAGCCCTTTTGATTTCACTCATGTATAGGGAACGGTGAAGCAAAGATGAGTACCTGGACCAATCCTTCATAGCAGTGCACTGAAAAGATACTCAAGGACCATCTTTTACAGCAACTAAGAAACAAACAAAAACCTAGAAAAGTAATGAATCCTATTAGAATACCTACCAACTTTCAGAAACAAACTTGGTTGCTTGAGAACTGAAGTGGCAGCTCTAAGTCTCTTTGTTTTCTGGGTGGCTGTAGCTCCATATTATTAGAGGGGTGAGGAGGCTTGGGTAGGCTTAGAGGATAAGGAAGCCTCTCATAGCAAGCCTATAGTTTTTTGCCCCAAGAATTGATGCAGGGAAGATGCGATGGAGCAGGTGGCCACCAGAGGGCACTGTGGTACCTCTTTGCGATGTTTAGCTTTCCAATGTAGAATTGAAAGAAGCTTGGGGACAAAAGCTTTAAAAAAAAAAAACCAAAACCCTACACATAGAGGAATATTTTGCTGATGTTGTTAACAACTTTATTTTGAAAATACATAGGATAAGAAAGAGTGCGTTAAGTTGTAGTTGCAGTAAGAAATCACAAGGGATATCAACAGAAATTCCACGCACAAAAGATACACAATATCCCTTAAATGTTATGAAAATATGCTAAACCTACCTCATAATTTTGAAAATGCTCATCAAAATGACACTAAGATACAACTTTTCACTTACCATATTTTTAAGACTCTGAAAGCCTGCACACCCAAGCAGTCCCATAGATTGTTAGTAGGAGCATTAATTTGGTTTGATTATCAAAGAGGGAAATCTGGCAATATATTTGCAAGTTGTAAATGCACTTACTATGGACCTCCCTCCACAGAGTCGAAGAATTCATCCTATCAATGTACCTCTTGGATACTACATTACATATGCAAAGTTGTTTTCTTTTCTTTTTCATTAAAGCCTCTTAATAATAGCAAAATTTTGAGAATATAAATGTTGGGGGACTCTAATTAAGTAACTTATGGTGTTTCAGAACAATAGAAAAACATGAAACTCAATATAAGAAAGATGCTGTTTGTTTACTGATATGAAAAGCCCTTTGCATTACTTTAGGTGGATCAAAGCAAGGTCCATAATAATGGGTAAAGCATGCCATCTGTTTTTAGGGGGGAGTAAAGGGTTATAATATACATACATATTTGCCTTTGTGGAAGTTTTTCAAGGACAGATGCCAATCAATGTGGTCTTATCAAGGATGGCAAGTAGATAGGATGGAGGCCAGGGTGAGAGTAAGACTGTGTCCTGTAGGCCATTTTCTGAGGTATAGATTTGTGCAAGTTTACTTCCTATTCACAAAATAATATATGTATTTTTTTTTTAATTCTGGAGGTGGGGGACTTAAGTCCTTAAGAACATACTGGCAAATCTGCTGGTTTATCATTCAAATGCATCAGATACATGAGGTGCTTGTAGTCATAGGTATCTAATTAGTTTGTAAGTTCCTAACTGCTTAAGATCAATTAGAAGTTGTCCTTCTGGAAGCCTTGAAATGAATGAGGTGAATTTTCCAGCCAGGCTGTCCCAGGGAAAAGTTGCAGAGTTGTTTGGATTTTCCTTTGGGACTTCTTTTTCTTCTTCAGAGTCTTCTTAACTTTCCATGATAGTCTTATTCCCCATTTACCACAGATTGATCTGCCCTTTGGGCAAAGAGGAGGTAAGTTATTGAACCTTCTCCTTACTTAGTAATGCACTTTTCTAGCAATACATATTCATTTCTTCATGTAATGGTTATTGAATATCTATTACAAATCTAGCAATGAAACACCTTCAGAGGATACAAATCTGTCAGATATAACCTTTCCTTTCTGTAAAGAGCTCATAGTCAAATAGAAGGGGGGCAAAGTCTAACTGCTTTAAAGAGTGGTGTGCACCAAGGAAAACCAACAGGGTATGATCTCCTGTTCCTGAGAGAGAGTGAAGATCACATCATTGCATGGATTATAAAATATGAGCAGGATTCCATAAGCAAACAAAGGTTGGGATGGAAAAATAAGAATTATTCTTTTTTTATTGTTGTTCAAGTACAGTTGTCTCCATTTTCACCCCACAACACCCTTCCACCCACCCCACCCATCCCCACTTCCTACTCTCGAACCTACCCCTTTTGCTTTGTCCATGGGTCCTTTATACAGGTTTCTTGATGGCCCCTCCCTTATTATCACTCTTCCCCTCTACTCTCTCATTTTTGCTAGTTTGTTCTTTATTTCAATGTCTGTGGTTGTTATTTTGCTTGCTTGTTTGTTTTGGTGATTAGGTTCCACCTATAGGTGAGACAATATGGTATTTCTCTTTCACTGCTCGAATTCCGCAGCAATTTTGAGGAAGAAGAACAAAGTAGAAGGGATCATAATACCTGATATAAAACTATTTTATAAGGCCACTATAATCAAAGAGTATGGTACTGGCAAAAGAACAGACTCATAGACCAATGGAACAGAATATTGAGCCCAGAAATAAACCCAAGTCTCTAAGGTCAATTAATATTCAACAAAGGGGGGAAAAGCATTAAATGGAGTAAATATAGCTTCATCAATAAATGGTGTTGGGAGATCTAGACGGATACATGCAAAAAAGTGAAACTTGATCACCAAATTACACCATACACAAAAACAAATTCAAGGTAGATAAAGACTTAAATATAAGTTTTGACACCCTAAAAGTCCTAGAGGAAAACATACACAGGAAAATCTCAGATATTCCATGCAGCAATATTTTCACCAATATGTCCCCTAGAGCAAGGGACATAAAAGAAAGAATAAGCAAATGAGACCACATCAAAATGAAAGGCCTTTCTTTAGCACAGCTAAAGAAAAGGGCATTAAAATTAAAAGAGAGCCAACCATATGGGAAAACCTCTTTGCCAATGATACTTCAGACAAAGGTTTGACCTCCAAAATATGTGAAGAACTCACATGACTCCACTTCAGGTGGACAAACAATCCAATTAAAAAATGGGCAAAGGACCTGAACAGACACTTCTCCAAGGAGGACATACAGAGGGTGCAGAGACATATGAAGAGATGCTCAGTATTGCTAGCCATCAGAGAGATGTAAATTGAGATACCACTTCACACCAGTCAGAATGGCCATCATAAACAAATCAACACACAGGAGAGGTTGTGGAGAGAAGGGAACCCTAGTGAACTGTTTATTGGTGGGAATGCAGACTGGCACAGCCACTGTGGAAAACAGTATAGAATTTCCTCAGGAAACTAAAAATGGAACTGCCTTTGACCCAGCAATACCACTGTTGGGATTATATACTAAGAATCCTGAAACATGAATTCGAAAGAACCTATGCACCCCAATGTGCATAGCAGCACAATTTACAATAGCCAAGTTCTGGAAGCAGCCTAAGTACCTGTCAGTAAATGAATGGATCAAAAGACTATGGTACTTTATACAATGGAATTCTACGCAGCAGAAAAAAAGAAGGCACTCTTACCCTTTGTGACAGCATGGATGGAACTGGAGAGCATTATGATAAGTGACTGAGAATTACTCTTAAGCAGAAGGAAAAACACTTATGGAAGTCAGATATTTGAAAAAACATAGTCTATTAGAACAAGTGCTGGAGAGTTCGGTGTGACTAGAGTGTGTTTGTTGGTTTATTTTTGCATTTTGAGAGAAATTACTGCCATTGTTGCTACTATTATAAAGCACTTTATATTAGTACAGGCTTTGGGTATTTTATGCCATTTAATCAGAGCAATAAAACTGAAGTGCTTTTTGTTATTTCTGTGGTGAAGATAATGATACTGAGGAATATAAAAGTTAAGTGATCTGTCTAGTTACACATGTGGATAGAGCTAGGACTCAAATTAACATCAGATTGCCAATCTTGTGCTCCAAAGTATGAATGAGAGTGTTGGCTGGGTCTCTTCTCTGCTCCTTTCAGACTCATACTTTACCTTTCTCCGTTGTATCTCTAAAGTTGAAAGTCAGCCTGGATGTCATTCATCAAGAGTCTCGCCTGTACCTAGGATTCCAGTCTGGTTTGTCCTATAGGTAGTAGAGGCAAAAAAAAAAACAACAAAAAACCGAGGGAACGGAGAAAAAGAGAAGATTCAACTGTTAGATACTAGGGCTTCCTTCCATCCTATCCTCTGTGCTCCCTGGGACCCTTGAGCAAAGATTACCGCTGATCTCTCGATGGCCCTCCCACCCTACCTGCCTCCTGGATGGCAGGTAGCTTCCTGCCCTTGTTTTTGCAGGCAGGGAGGTAGGTGATAATGACACCACTGTATCTCCCCTTGTGCTTTCCCTACATACAACCTACCATTTCGTAAAGAGGTTCTTTGTTAAACCCTCCTCAAATTATCTTTATTTGAAAGTGCCATCTGTTTTCAGTTGGCACCAGATCAGCATTTGAGAAGTCATTGTTATTATCTAAGTGAGGGCTGATGAAAGTCTGGTGTGGCAGTAGCACAGAGATGAAGGGGATGAAATAGATTGCAAAATGATCTGAGAGCAATCTGAATTATAAAAGAGGGCTGAAAGGAAAGAACAATATTCTTAAGTTTTGAGTTTTGTAAAGAAGTTCAAGTCGACCTTTATTGTACCTTTCAAATTATATTGCATGGAGAAAAACAAACTAAACTATTTACAGCAAGATGGCATAAGATTGGTAGTTCCTAACTGACATCAAAAAATGGTTATAGTCTGCATTGTTGAAATACATGAAGCACATTATTCATTCACAGAGTGGGTGCCAATATCTTGTGGTGGTTCAAACAAGTGATTAGTATCAAGTAGGGATGAGAAGTAAAAGGGGTTCCTGGCAGGCAGATCATGCAGTGGGTTTTGTCAATCTGCCCAATCTTAATTCTGATTTAGGTAGACAGTTAGCATTAGCAGGATTTAGGTAGGTAGTTAGCCTCAGGAGGAATATCAGAAACTAGTAGGATCTGACCATGAAATTCATTTCAGAGTCAAACTCCAGATCCTAGGAAAGGACAAAGGCAAAAGCCAAACAACTACAGGCTGGACAAATTCCAAGATTGACAATTGCTGCATCTCTTGCGTGTTTCTTTAAACCAGCCCGTTGTACACCAGACTGGAACCAGGCTGAGAGTGCTGAAGGTCAAGTGGCTCTAATCCAGGGCAGTGGAAGTCCCTGCCAATCCCATCTGCCCAGGCAGCCAGCTGTGAGCTCCCTGCTTCTGTTCTAAAACTGCAACCCCAGTGCCTTTGAGGAAGCCTCAGTGTTCTTCCTCCACGTTGAAGAATATAAAATGGGGCAGGCATAAAACTTATGGAATTGCATTATTAAATTCTGTTTCCTATGAGATTCCCTTTCATGCTAAAAAGAAAAGAACACAGAAAATGAAATATTTTCAACATCAGTGTCTTTCTGAGATTTGAAAATGTATTTTGATTTACAGTCTCTTCGGACAATATAAGAAAATGGCTTCTTAAATTAATACATCAATTACTTAAACCAAATGGATAAGAATGATAACCTTTTTATAGGAGGAATACTTTATGGGAGATAAAATATAGATGGTTCCTTTGACTTACACAGGTGCTGTACTAATCATCGAGGTGTAAATTATAGAGGTGAAGAGTTTATGCTTCTTTTCTTTGTGTTGAGCATTCTGATAAATGAGTGTCTAATGTGACAGGGAAAGATAACATAATGAATATCTTATTATGCTTGAAGGAGCAGGAAAAAAAATGACTGACACTGTATTTTGTTCCCAGTAGGAATAAAAAGCACGAAGTTCCTGGCCTGCGATACTCCAGGAAGGGTGTCTGACTGACGGCATGTTGGCACCAGCATTGGGGGCAGTGACGAGCCTCAGCTCCAGGTGGGTGCAGTTCTCCCAGACACAACGTGTTCATCTTCCTGACTCTTACCTACACGGTTCATGACATAATTCCATCCAGCCTTTTACCCTTTCTAAGTATGGGACTACCACATTTCTCTGAAAGATTGTAGTTTTTAAATTCTATGGTACTTTAAAGTCAATGCACATTTTCTTCATTTTCCTTTGAACTCTAAGTGATAGAGCATGTGGCTGTGACTGGGTTTGCTTCTGAAATGAGTGTCAAAAATACCTGAGCCATAAGCAGAGTGAAAGAGGAAGCTCCACACAGTATTTGGGAGTAAGGAGGAGAGGCAATTTATAGAAGTGACCACGGTGGGAACTCAGAGTCACTAAGCATTTGGAAATTACACATTGTTCCATAGACTTTTAAAAAAGATTTTATTTATTTATTTTTAGAGAGAGGGAAAGGGAGGGAGAGAAACATCAATGTATGGTTGCCTCTTGTGTGTCCCCTACTGGGGATCTGGCCCACAACCCAGGCATGTGCCCTAACTGGGAATTGAACCAGTGACCCTTTGGTTAGTAGGCTGGCACTCAGTCCACTGAGCCAAACCAGCCAGGGCTGTTCCATAGCCTTCTTAATGGTAGGGACTGAGGGCTGAGTTACCCTTGAGGACCCACAACTTTGTCACTTAAATAGTTGGACAACTGGAGCAGACAGATAATTCCATAACTCAAAATACTCTTTGACTTCTGGTTTTCCAATTATAAGAGATCAGAAGTAGTGGTCAACTATTTCCTTTGCTGCACAGATTCTCATTATGATCCTTCAGGAATTCATTAAGTCAGAATGTATGCATCACATAGGAACATTCACATGGAACTTTTGTGGGCTGAATAGTGTTATAAGCTATAGACTTAGGGGATGAAAGATAAATTATACAACTTAATTTTTAAAATTATTTGTTTTTACTTTGCAAGACCTACATATTAGATCTACAGGCATGTTTTATTGTAAATCACATAGTTTCAAAGACTAATAAAAAAGGTAAGCTAATAAAGACAAGTGAGGCAAATACCACAAAAAAGGTAAAAGGAGCATGCGATGAATTTTTAATCTATTTATAAAATATGCTATTAATCCCTCTTTTTGACACAGCAATTCTATAAGTAGTGATTTAATGTAAGACAATAATTCAGATGTCTAAAACTATTTAAACAAAAGATGTTTCTCATGCTCTATTTTAATAACAGTGAAAATGATAATCCCAAAACTTAATTGTGTAAAATTTTATGTATTTTTCAAATAGTGAATTTGTATAGAATATTAAAACAGATACTTTATGTCATAATACTTATGACATAAAAAAGGAGCAGGCTCATTTTTTCCATTTAAAATTGCAGGGTAAAAAATATCTTTATAGGATAACATTAGTGTGTTTGTGGAGAAAATAGATGAAAACAGACCTATGTGATAACTTCATTGTTTTTTCCTTCTAACTTGCTGTTTTTTATTGATGTTTTCACAATATTTTTACTATCATCAGAATTAAATAAAACATAATTGTGAATATTAAATCATGATATTTATAAGATAAAATAGGATTATAGAAGAATATGGTCATGAAAAAAATAGTCACCATTTTTTTCCAGAGAGGTTAAAAATCAGATTACAAAACAAAGCTAGAGTGAAGTCGTGTGTGTGTGTGTAAAAGTAAAAGCATATTTATATATTTTTTTATTTATTAGAAAAAATATAAAACTCTTTTTTGTTTAAGTAAATGAGAGTTTGGAGAGTGAAGATAATTTCTATTTAGTAAATGTGTAAAGTTCCCACAGAAGTACTGACATTTAAATGGGGGCTTAATGGCTAAATATACAGAAATGGGATTTCATTTTTATGGATAATATCTAATGTTGATCTGTTGAAATCAATAAGTGTACTTATTATATTCACTTATGTTGCCCCACTCCTCATTTTGTAGACAATCATAGCTTAAGTGCTACATATTGCACAATTTGAATATTAATATACTTTTTAAAGCTTAGACTAAATAATTTGATAATGCTAAATGCCATCTTTTATCATACACTTACACTTTGTAAATATTTCTGCATTTAAAATAATAAACTACATCATTGTGTAAGTAATTATAATAAAAAAATTCCTCAAATCTTTGATGTTACTTATGTTTCATTACCATATTCTACTGAAATTCTTAATTTTTCTGACTTTAGTAATGCATAAATACATTATACATTTACTTCCTGAAAAAATCCTAGAAGAAATACCATATTTTGCTGTGTATAATGCACACGTACGTTTTTGGCCCAAATTTTCAGGGAAAAAATCTTTTAATTTTTAATTCAATTTTATTTTTATTTATATTTAGACACTTGTTTTTGTATTATAAAGGAATTTTAGCATTTATTTTTTGAACATATTATAATCTAAAAAATTTTGTGTAACAAATAATTACAAAACACAAGAACAGATACAAGGTATTTCAGGTACTACCCATGTATAATAAACCTCCTTAATTTTCCCTGAAGAATTTGGGTAAAAAAATGTACATTATGCATAGCAAAATATAGTAACACTTAGTTTCTCTGTATCTTCCCTGACAACTGTGGGTTTCTAGGTCCATACTTTGCCCTTTTTATTTTTACTGTATATTCTGCTTAGATAATCACACTGACACTCATAGCTCCAATATTTTAAATTATATATGAATATAGATATATATTATAATATAGATATACATAGATATCTCTGAACCCATACTCTAATTGTTCACTAGATCAGAATACCAAAGGTACCACAGGTATCGGCCTCACCCAGGGCCTGCATTTCCTGCCTCTTTCCTTCAGATGCCTCTTTAGCGGAGTGTCCTCTTTCTACCTTCCCCAATATCAAATCTGAAAAAGCAAAATCCTGCTCAATAGGGAAAGATGTATGTGAGGAGCTACTTATGTGGACTGAGGAGGCCTGAATTATCCCTAATGAAAAGGAGAATGGGGCAAGTTTGTTAATACTTTTATTAACATATTAATAAATTATTTTGATTAAATTATTTTTCTACTTTTTTTTCTATCACCAATGATTTTATTCCTGGTAATCCTTCATCATCCTCTTTTCTACGTTTTTCTTCCCAATAAGCACATTATAAACATGTGAGCTAATATGAAGTAGAAATAAGAAGCCTGGAGGGGAAAAAATGTGTATGATGGTAGTGTAGAGTGTCAACATACCAACTAGTTGCGGGTGGACATACTTAGCATTAGTTGACCTGGACTCAAATATTTATCCTGCCATGAATGAGTTAAGAAGCCCAGAGCACCCTATTCTCGTCAAACCTCTGAGCGTTAATTATTAGTTCCAAATCATCTCAATTCTGTGCCAACTAATACAGTGTTTGTTGACTGTGTGTATTAGTGTGGAAGCCTTATAGAAATGTTTAAGCACCTTGCAGGTGTGAGTATTGACTGATGTTACCGACAATAAATAATAGACATAACTTACCAAACACACACATGTATGTATGCGTGTGTGTGCATCAGGGAAAGACTATTTCTACTAAAATAGAAGTAGTTGTTCCTGCAGGGTAATATCACTTCTGCTTTTCAGTAAAGTATGCTCAAGTAAGTATTTGAAAAGAAAGTTCTCTTCTTTTTACTTGAATATGTGTGGCTTGTCCATCAAATCAGCATGGTTCAGTAGTTCAGGAGGCTTTCTCTGCCCTATGATCATAAAGGGAATTCAGCTCGGGATGAAACCCTAAGATAATGAGCTTGGCAACACAAAGAAACTTCTTTTTATGAAATCCACCACAAAATAAATGTGATAAGAAAATTAAAACAGAATATTAAGATAGCATTGATTCATTCAAACCATATACTATCGATAACACTCCATGACCTGAAATTTAAACTGCAGCTAACATCACACAACAAAAATTACTTAATATTGCCAACAACTCTAGTAATGTGAATTTTAACAATTGAATTTACATTTACTTGCGTACTATAGTGAGGGTATTTTGCAAACTGTAATAAAATATTGGAAATTATCAGAAGAAATTGTTTTCATACAAATTAGTATTCAATAGTCATTCCAAAAAATATGCCAAGAATAAATAAAAATGTATTTCATGTTGGCTGCACTGAAACCACTTAAGAGTTCCAAATAATGTGTAGTAAAACCTGGCAGAATTAGATCATCATCACCCAAACCCTCATCTGTTACACTTTATTCATTTACCATATTTTCAGACCCTAAGATGCACCTAGGTTTTAGAGGAGAAAAATACGAAAAAAAAATTGAAGCAAAAAATGTGGTAAAATATTTAATAACATAAATAACATAATATTTCCCCAATGTAAATGTAAACAACAGCAGTACTAACAACCATTATTCCTCCCAAATTTGGGGCTGGGGTAAGGTGCGTCTTATAGTCCAAAATATGTTGTTTATTTTGGCTGTGTCCTTTATTTACATTTCTTAAATTCGAGTGACATGAAATTAGACCAGAACAGAGAGAGAGAGAGAAAGAGAGAGAGAGGGAGAGGGAGAAGGAGAGGGAGGGGGAGGGGGAGGGGTGAGACTGACTTTCAAAATGATAGTACTAACTAAAAGTTGCAATCATTCAAAACAGTTAAGTATTTACTATATGTATTTTATTTCCCAAGACCTGTGGAGAATATAGATGTTAATAAAGTATTTCTCCCTTCAAGTAATTATTGTCCACAAGAGGAGATATGTTATATATACAGGTGGTGTATTAAATAGTGCTATTAAGTGGTATTGCAATACTATTTTATGCAGATGTATATGTATCTTCTAAATATATTAAGATAACTATTTGTTAGTGTTAGATGGCAAAAAATAAGGAGATATCAAGAGCCAATTGTTTTCCAGAAGACAGACAGCTTGTCACTTGTTTATAAAGCAAATGAGAGGGCTTCTTGCAGGAAGCTGAATTTGATACAATTAAACAGAAGTGATATGCAGATTAGGAGCAGCATTGTAGATGTAGGAGGAAAATATCTGAATAAAAATAACTTCAAATATGGAGAAGATAGAAAAGGACAGCTAGTAAGCCTCTTTTTAGTAAAGTGTAGTAGTATGGAAAAGAAAAGGGCAGAGATTAATTTTGGTGGTCTTACGTATTAGCCCAAGGAGTGCGTCTTTATTTCATGACACCCCTCCAGTGATCTGCAGACTTCACATCGTGTTGGACTCCATAGCATCACATGTACAACGCTTGCCATTTTCTTTCTGGAGTCAGAGGTATTGCCACTCAATATTGGCTTATGAGGACACCTGCACATGAAAAATTTATTGTCTGCTTTCAGGGGGACAAAGGAGTGTCAGAAAGTTTTTGCACTTGCAGTCTCTCAAGTAATTTTAATCCAAAATAATTGCTATGATGAAGCAGCATATTTGGAGGGTTATATTCTGCCCCCTCCTAGGTTCATCTGATGTTCTGCTGTGCTTTAAATTTTATTCATCATACTTTCAATTTCCAGTGACATTTCTATTGATTATTACAGTGTTTTGTTTTATAATCATAGCACATTTTTTTCTTACTCCAATATTGATTCTAGTATTTTTGTTGTTGTTGTTCTTTAATTTGCTATAATTTATCTGAGTTTATTATTATAGTTCTTAGCTATAGGTCTTAGTAATATTGCAGTTTTGCTCAAATGACCAATCTTTTGTTCCCCATTTGTATGTGAGAGTGGGGGTTTAGAGTAGGAGCTGGGGTAATTTAATTGTCCACCTGTGTTCTAGAAACCAAGCAGAGGAAAGGAGTTATGGATTTCTTGATTAAGTATGTTAAGTTCAAATAATAGTTCTGTCCAAAGTCTAAAGTGTACCAGGTTTATTTTATCCAGAAAAAATAACCTAGAATACAGGGTTTGAGGTGGGCAGGTGAAGGGAAATGGAGAGGTAATTGCCAGGGGTGCAGGATGAGGGAGCAACCACTTTAGAATTTTAGGAATTTTTCCTTTTTCAGGATTGCACCTCACCCCTCTCTCTAAAGCGTTCAGTTCTTCTGAGTACTGGGCTGCTTGGAAGCTTCCATGGGTGACTAGCTGATGTCTTGTGTTTACTCTACACTGTGGGCACATGGGCAGCACTTCCTCAGCTCTGCTACATCAGTCATCATTTCTCTCTCTTCTTCCTACTCTCCACAATTCACAGAAATATGTAGCACATTGCTGAAGAGTATGACTCTGAAACCAGACTGCCTGGTTTGGATCCTCACTTTACCACTTGCTGAATCTGTGATGATTCACAAGCTGCTTGATGTTTCTGTGCCTCCATTCCCTCATCTGTAAAATGGAGACAACAGGGATGTTACAGATACCGAATGAGTTAGAACAGGGCTTTGTACATGCTGTCGGCCGCTTGTCAACTTTGCTATTACTGTCATCTCTCTTCCACTAGCATCTCTACTTTTATTCCAAGCCCCTAAAAAAACCCCAAAATTTTGCTGTTATTTGCCTGAGGTTTTGGGAAAGAGAAGAGATTAATACCTGTGGCCAAATCATCAGTTTTTTTTTAATTTATTTTTATTTTTTAAAATATGTATTTATTTTTAGAGAGGGGAAGGGAAGGAGAAAGGGAGAGAAACATCAAAGTGTGGTTGGTTGCCTCTTGTGCAACCCCAGCTGGAGACCTGGCCTGCAACCCTGGCTTGTGCCCTGACTGGGAATCCAACCAGCGACCCTTTGATTCGGCACTGAATCCACTAAGCCATACCAGTCAGGGCAGGGGTTTTTTTTTGGTTTGTTTGTTTGTTTTAAGGCTTTTAATTTTAAGACATTTTATTTTCCTCATTCCTCTGTCAGTTTCTTTTCCTGAACAATAATATTTTATGTAATTAATAAGTTCTCTTTTAGCAAACTCCTTAACTTCATTTTAAGAACAAGAAAAAATAACTTTTAAAACACCCAGGTTAGTTTCAGGATTTCATTTATCTAAAGGAAAAAACACTCATTCTACTCTAGGTAAATCATTGACTATTATTTTGAAATATTGTTCTTTGTGTGTGAACTTATATGCAGGATGATTTAAGGACACATCCCAAGTAATATTACAATAAAAACTTTATAATAAAGGAAATTTTATTTTTCTGTGTGTGACCTATTAAACAGGCAATAGAATCCCTATCTCCTGTGCAAAGATATTTATGTTATAGAAATTCACAGTTATTTAAATATTTATAAAATGAGAGTTGAGAGCAGCAGTTTTGAAAAGCAGTTAATAATGAGCAGACATCAAGGGAGCTGTCATTATAACAGCAAAGTGTTTTTCAACTCCAATAACTTCAGTGGTGCAGAAGCAGGCCATCAAATTTAATTAAAAGCAGTCAAAAATAAACTGAGAAATTGAACTGTGGAAAGCTGTCCTTTGCCAGGAGCTAAAGGCACAAGAAAGCAAAAGAGAGCCTTGAAAGTAGTAATGAATTGCTAAGCCCTACTGCCTGCAACTTGTAATGCGCTCTGTCAGATTTTAGTATCAGTTAAACTAGATTAATAGAGCAATCACTGATTCTCTATCTTAAATCCTTCTCTGTCGTTCCCCTATTATAGGTTCCCATGATAGATGGAAGCCCGAGTGGGTCAAAATTTCAATTCATTTCTCTGCTCAGTCACTTTTTAAATAATGCTGGCATCTACATTTGCTGGACACCAGCATTCTCCGTGATATTTTAAAAGCAGAAATAAATTTAGTTATTGACAGGCTTGCAGGTCTTACTTCCAGAGAGGCTTATTCCCTTTTTATTCAACGGAGGAAAATAACTCCCCTGGAACGTGAGCGGTTGACATCTCTACCGCTAGGGGCTACCAGAGCGAAGTATATGACAGAGAAGATCACGAATGTATTGTATCTTTAAATGCTCAGATTAATGTGAATCTGCAGGAACCGTACAACAAGGACAAAAACAATTTGCCCTCGATCATTTTATTTTTATAACAATGTTCTTTAATGAAGCTAAAGGTTCCCTGCTGTGACCTTATTATGTTTTTCAACATCAGTGAGAAATAGATTCCTATGAATTGTAAGAGAGCTCATGAAACAGCAGGGATATTGCAATAGAGGATCAATTACTTTTCTGCAGTAATTTTGATCTTGAAATGGCTATAGCACAGCCTATGCAGACAAGAAGACAAACTGGCTTATTGAAAAGCTGTGTACCAATTATACAAATCACAAAAAGCTGAAGTAAACAAACTGTTTTGCTTTCTAAAGTCTTTCAATATGATTGCACAGTATCCTTTCACAAACCAGCGCTCAAGATTCTGAGGTAGAAGAAGCAAACAAAAACTTAAGATAGAACTTAATTGTCATCAATTTTAATGTAGAATTCAGAAGGATTCTTAGATACATTTTTAAAAATTGCTAACAGTGCTGCTTATGAGTTGCATCTTACTCATCTTTACCTGAAGAAAGAATTTTGACTATGATGGGAACGTAGAGGTCCAGATGAGGATGGAGACAGAAAATAGTGTAGAGGTTATAAATGTAATAGATTATTATTGCATTTATGAAATGCTCTAATTTGTGTGGTGCGTTCATATCCATTATGTCATTCAATTCAGACAATATGTCCTAGTAAGACATGAGCTCAAATAGGCATTGGTATTTCACAAATGCTGCAGGAAAGAGATGGGGACTCAGACAGGTTCGGTGATTGACACCAGGTCATACAACTACCTTCCTCGCAGCTGGCACCTGCACCTAAGTAAGAGCCACTACTCTTTCTTTC
Source organism: Tonatia bakeri (assembly GCA_004024845.1). Taxonomy (NCBI): domain Eukaryota; kingdom Metazoa; phylum Chordata; class Mammalia; order Chiroptera; family Phyllostomidae; genus Tonatia; species Tonatia bakeri. The sequence goes on from PVIA01006839.1 coordinate 60,866, forward strand.
CCTTGAGTTTTTGTAAGAACTCCCAAATTTCAAAATGCAAATCATTTAGCTGTAATAAAGGCAGTGTTACCAGAGTATATAATTTCCATTTCCATCTGCTGCATTCAGGCAAGAACGTGTCATTTGTGCTGATATAGGAGTCACAGGGATCAACGGGCCTTTGGAGAATGGAAGCTCATAAGTGTACATCATTCAGATGTTGGTCCTGTAGCACACGGGGAACTCCACAGCTGTCCACGGGGCAGGAGGCTGAGGCAGCAGCTGGGAAGGGGGCTGCCTGAGACACTTCTTCACAAAAGGGCACGGGATTTGAAAGCCACCTTCTTTCTTGGGCAGGGACTAGCTGCCTGAAGGGAAATGGGGACGGGGCTTGGGCAAGAACATCAGTTACCCTGGTCAGTGAGATTGACTTAATGACTTTGCAGAGGGTTAAGATAAAAGAGTTCTGAAACTACTTAAAAGGAAGAGAAATGAACTTTCACAATTAGGATCACAAGAGACTGGACTACATGGAATTAGGGGGTGTGGAGCAGTAAGAAAAAGGTGCTAAGATACCAGGGTGGAGGGGAATTACTGAGAAATTAGGAACAAAAGAACTGAATTTCAAACAATAAGCTTGTTCATATTCATATAAATCAAGCATTGTCATTGATTTGGGCATTTTAACTTTTTAAAAAAGTTTTCTAATGTTTCATGTGAGTTTATTAAAAGGCCACAAGCTAACATTCTACTACCTCAACATAAGATTGTTATCAGTATTTATGATAATAAAATGTTATCCATTGGGTTGTGACTATGTGTCAGACACATTTTAAGAACTGTAAATATATTAACTATGGTATCCAATATAAATATATTAACTATTATTACCCCTATTTTAAATATCAAGATGATAGTGTACAGCAAGTTTAAGTATCAAGAGCTTGCCCAGGAAAAAGCCACAAAGCTATACTAAGTGGTAAAGTCAGGGTATTTAGCTCTACAGCCTTCACCCTCGCCACATATCAGGTCATTTCTAAAACAATAACAACTCTGCTTTCTCATTAGAACAGTTTCATTTGTATTTGCATTGAAAACATATCATTTTGGCAAAACCAAGAATTTCTGTGCATTTCAGACTAGAATAATGTTACTTGAATATTCCCAGTACAACTTGTGTTGGGTCAAAGCCAATTTTTTTATACCAGTTTTTTAATTTTTCAGTTTCTGTTGACATGGAAATTACATTAGTTTCAGGTGTACACCCCAGTGATTAGACCTTATGTAACTTACTAAGGGATTATCTCAATAAAACTCACACCCACATGACACCATACACATTTATTGGAATATTATTGACTATATTCCCTATGCTGTACTTTATATCCCCATGACTCTTCTGTAATTACCAATTTGTACTTCTCAGTCTCTTCACCTTTTGCCCCTAATCTCCTCCCATCTGGCAACCATCAAAATGTTCTCTGTATCTATGAGTCTTTTCCTGTTCTGCTTGCTCATTTATTTCACTTCTTGGGGTTTTTTTTGTTTTGTTTTTATTCCATTGTTGATAGATATATATTCATTGATATCTTATTGTTAATATTTTTATCTTTTTTCTTCTTAAAGGAGACCCTTTAACATTTAATACAATAATGGTTTGATGGTAATGAACTTCCTTAGCTTTGTCTTGTCTGGGAAGCTCTTTATCTGTCCTTTGATTCTACATTATAGGTTTGCTGGATAGAATATTCTTGGTTGTAGGTTCTTACTTTTCATCACTTTGAATAGTTCCTGCCAAACCCTTCTGGCCTGGAAAGTTTCTGTTGAGAAGTCAGCTGACAGTCTTATGGGAGCTCCCTTGTGGGTAATTAACTGCTTTTCTCTTGCAGCTTAAGAGTCTCTCTTTGTCCATAGCCTTTTCCATTCTTGGTGTGGGCATCTTTGGGTTCATCTTGTTTGGGACTCTTTGTGCTTCCTGGACTTGTATGTTTATTTCTTTCACCAAGTTAGGGAAGTTTTCTGTCACTATTGTTGTTATATATTTTTATTGTATTTTCCATTACTATTTATCTCCCTTATAGCATTTTCCACCTGCACCCATTCCTCTCCTACCTGCAATCACTATGCTGTTGTCCATGTCCATGTGTTCTTTCTTTTATTTGCTTATTCCCTCTAACCCCAACACTTCCCTAGGCTGTCAATCTGTTCTCTATATACGAGTCTGTCTCTATTTTGCTTCGTAGTTCAGTTTTATCCCTATATTCCACATATGAGAGAAATCATATGGCACTTGTCTTGGTTTTTCATTTCTTGCTCTCTCTTTTCTTCCAATACTCCTACAATGTGAATGTAGGTATGCTTGAAGTTGTCCAAGAGGCTCTTTACACTATCCTCATTTTTTTGGATTCTTTTTCCTTTTTATTGTTCTGACTGGGTGTTTTATTGCTTCCTTGTATTTCAAATTGCTGATGTGATTCTTGTCTTTTATACTGTTTTGTTGATTCCCTGTAAATTATTCTTCATTCCAGTTAGTGTAGCCTTCATTTCTGACTAGTCTTTTTTAAGCTTTTGAGATTTTCCCTAAGTTCACTGAGCATCATTATAAGCAAGATTTTGAACTCTGCATTTAGTAGATTGCTTGTCTCCATTTTGTTTAGTTCCCACCCCCCTGAAGTTTTTTCTGTTCTTTTACTTAGGACATATTTCTTTGTCTCCTCATTTTGCAGTCACCCTGTGTTTGTGTTTGTTTCTCTGTGTTAGGCATAGGTGCTACATCTCCCAGGCGTAGTAGAGTGACCTAATGTAGTATATGTTCTGTAAGGTCCAGTAGTGTAGTCTCTTCTGTCACCCAAGCGGGGCACTCTAGGTGTACTCCCCACCCATTTGGGCTGTTTATACCCTCCTCTTGTAGTTGAGCTTTGAATGCTATTGGCTTGTCAATGGGAGGGATTTACCCCAAAGCCAATCTGCTGCAAAGACTGGCTGTGACCACTGACAACCTATCTCCAGCCACAAACTACCACGGAGGATCAACTGTTCAAGGCCCATCCACAGAGCAGGACTTCCTTCAGCAGTACTCTGGTGACTGCTGAGTCCTTGCCTTGAGTGTGTTGCTTGTGGAGATGGTTGGGTGGTAGTGCTTCTACATGGTCTGAAACAATCCATTGGGTTCACTGGCTCTGGGGCTTCCTGAGGTGCAGACCATGGTCAGCCACCACCTGTGTTCTGCCCAGGGCTACCAAGCATGAGCTAGAAAGCCATCAACAAATACCTGCTACTTGAGCTGGGCTTGGAGGTAATCAGACAATGCCAAGCTGCAAACCAAGGCTGGCTACTGCTAGTGCCAGGCCTGGTGTCACTTAGCAAGAAGTATGGGATGCGCTGAGACCAGATGCTGTTGTTTGAGAGGTTTTAAGAATATCTGAAGCATGAGCCAAGACAGGCCATTTGTAAGGAAAAACCACTGGAAACAGCTGGGTAGGCCTGAAAGTTGAGTAGGGCAGGGCCCCAGGAATTCACCACACTGGGGCAAACAGGTTGATGGAGTCTTATATATTTTGCCTGCCTGCCAGCTCTGGGCAGGGGTGGGGTATATCAAAAGAATATGGTGGTCCCTGCTAGCACTTCTGTCTGGGAGAAAGCTCCACCCCACACAGTCCTCAACTCTCATGCCGGACAGTTCAGTTCTTCCCTATATGTCTCCAGTGCCTTTTAAGCTGCTGCTGCAGCACTGGAGCTCAGAGGGAGTGCATCTGAATAATTCCATGCTCAGGCCCCTTTCGAGACTCCAGAGACCTCTGTCTTCCTTAACCACAACTCCCACTGGTTTAATAGCCAGAAGTTATAAAGACTTCTCTTCCTGGCACTGCAAGTCTGGGCTGAGGAGCCTAGTATGGGCTGTGATCCCTCGTTCCTCAGGGGGTACTTCTATAACCAAAATATCCCTCTCAATTTTTATCCACCACATTTGAGTGTGAGAACATCCCATTCTGTAGCTCCACCCCTTCTAGCAGTTTTGATGTGGCTTCTCCTTGAAATCCCTAGTTTTAGGACTTCCATTCAGCAAGATTTTGGGCAATTCTGAATGGTAGTTGTTCTGTACTTTAGTTGTAATTTTGATATGGTTGTGGGGGGTGGCAAATACCAATTTACCGATGTCACCATCTTGATAAGAAGTCTCCCCATTTTGATTTTTAAGATACTAGAAAGGAAATAAAGTTAGTATTCTTTAATAGTGTGATTATTTTAATTTCTTATGAAATGCAAATCTAATAGCACTGTACAAACTTATGTAAAGAAAATAATTACCATGATGCAGGAAAATACACAGTAAAGCCTAATGTCATACAAATCTTTATTTTTTTAAATAAAATTCTTTTAAAAATTTTTATTTTTAAAATGATTTTATTTATTTTTATAGAGAAGGGAAGGATAGGAGAAAGAGAAGGAGAGAAACATCAATATGTGGTTGCCTTTTATGCACCCCCAACTGGGGATTTGACCCACAAACCAGGTATGTGCTCTGACTGGGAATCGAACTGGTGACCCTTTGGTTTGCAGGTCTGCACTCAATCCACTGAGCTGCACCAGCCAGGGCAGACAACATCTTCAAACATGGCCTTAAGTTATAACTATCTACTAGAACATGGCCTTTAGTATATCTGAATCTTGTTCCTGAAAATTTCATATATCAGGTTGGCCAAAAAGTTTATTTTTTTTTATAAAATAAAAGGCACATTTTTCATTTTTACCAATAACTTTATTGATTTGGATATTTTCAGTGTGTCAGCTATCTCCTGCTATTAGCTTTTAGTGGGTAGAGGCCAGGGGTACTGCTAAATATCTTCCAATATATAAGACAGCCCCACAGCAAAGAATTATTTGGCCAAAATGTCAATAGTACCAAGAAACTTCACAAACCACTTTTCAATCAGTCACAGCATCTTCTCCATACATTTCACAAATATTTTACTTTTTTTTGCATTTTAGTTGTGGTTTTACCTTTCCTGAAATAATAAAGCATAACATGCCAAAAATGTTGCATATGTTTTCCATTTTCAATATTGAAAAGGCTATACAAAAATTCATCAATTTTGATGTTTTTTTTTTTAATGCATGCTGATATGACAGCTGTCACAATACAGTCTAACAAGCTTGTTTTGAATGAAGTTAAAGACAACTTAGCACCCCTGGAGCCATCAAATGGACAAAAAAACTAAATGAACTTTTTGGTCAATCCAATAGATAAAATGCAGTTACATACACTTTGGATCTCAATTTCATATTGATAGTTTGCTACTTGCTGAAATTTGTTGGTAACCAATACATGTTTGATGCTTATGGAACTATTGTGGACATTTACAGACATGTAGAGAGCAGTACAAATATGTGTCTCCTCACACACACCTTCCCAGTTAAAGCGGAACATGTGGATGCTCTGCCTTCTTGTTTTAGTTTCACATTATAGAAGTGGTTTTTTAATCATTATCTTCTAGTGCTATATGTTTTTGGGTCTGTGAGATTTTTGGTATTGTCATTGTTTAAAATAGCCTCCAAGTCTGATTCTGAAGTGCTATCTGTAAAATTTGCTTTGTGGATAAAATATGTGTATTAGATAAGCTTCATTTAAGCATGAATTACCATCCTGTTGGCTATATATCTCATGTTAGTGAATTAACATTGTATAGTAAATAACATGTTTTTAACAGAAATACACTTAGGGTGAGGTTATGTGTTAACTGATTGATGAAAATATCATAACTTAAGTGAAGGGGCAGGAACCTAATCCAGTATCTTCTCTGGGATCAATCCTTCAGTGTGCACCACGTTTTATTGCTGGTGACCTTACAGAACTGAACTACTGCAAGGGTTTGTTTGTCTTATTCCTATCCTGGCCGCAGCAGAATAACTCACTGCAATCCATTCTAATTCTGATAGCTTTCCAAATTTCTCCAAATCACCTCTATGATCGAGTTAGAAACCGACTAATTTTACTCACTGGAATATCTTATAAATTTATTTTTGGGAATAAAGCATATTTTCTATCATTTAAAATAATGCTATTGTCTTCCAAATATTTCCACTTTAATTTTATAATAACCCCTCTATGTATGCAATAAGAATAGTGGATATGTGCTGAAGCAGAGGGTCCTCTCCAGGTATTTTTGTATTACCAACATTTTCAAGTTAAGAAAGGAGAAAAGGAGGGAGGGGAAAATAACTGTTATATAAGTATGGTACCTAGAAGAAATGGTAGTGAAATGAATTGGAGGTGTGTGTATAGAAGTTAGCCCCAGAAAGGAGGAAGAAGACATTTTTCTGAGAGAGAAGAAACAGGGAGAGGTGAAAATGAAGGAAGGGGTAGGAAATGACATAAAAAAAAGCAACACAAAACTTTGAGAGTAGGACACTTACATTAGGTTAGCTTTAATGATTATAATTTTCAAATTAAATTGTAGGCAAAGTCATTTTCAGATGCAGTATTTAATTATACAAATTATTGTATCACATTACATGTTACAACTATATACCAAAAGAAAAATATAAATAAGAAGCTAGGAAGGATTTTCTAAAAAATAAAACATTGCCTTTACAGTATCATAGTTAAGAAGTACATAAGGGAAAGCAGTTCCCCTTGACAAATATGTACCTGAAAATGTACCTTTGTTCAGAAAGCTAGTGTCTTTATGATGGCTTATTTATATGATATCTTAAAACTCAAGAGTAGGGAAAGGTTTGTGCATTTTTTGGAATCACTTATAGTTGATATTATAATTTTAAGAAGACGATGAACTTTGGGGCCTGTGGTGGATTGGGGGAAGAAGCGGCACTGAGCTGTAAGGAAATTCCTTGGAGAAGTGTGCAGGCTGCACGGGGGGGGGGGTTGCCTCTTGAAGGGTCTATTCTTTGTGACTCACTGTAGCAATTTTAACTTAAAATAGGTACTTACAAATCAAACTTACTGGAATTATTTCAAAATATATTTTAGAAGGATGCATGTTTTATTACCTACTTTTATTAACTCCCTTTAAAAATGTATGCATACATTTTGGAAAAAATGAAAATACAAACAAATAATAATAATAAATACAAAATTGCCTTTTCAGTACTTTGATTACTATGGATAATATTGATAATTTACATTAGGATGTTTTCTATATATGTATAAATATGCAAATATATATATATGTGTGTCATCATTGTCATTACTAGCATTTTTTAATGTTTGTGGGAAGCCTGCTCAACACTATTTCAATTAATTGTGTAATCACCCCCATTTTACAGATGATAAAATCAGACTTAGAAAGGCTAAATAGTTTGTTCAAGGTCCTGTGACAGGCCTGGGCGGCAGAGCTGAGAGGTAACCCCATGCTGTCTGAAGCCCACAATCTAACACAATGTAGGCTTCCATACTGCTTTGTAAACTGCCCTTTTCAATAACAGTAGATGCGACCATATTTATATGTATGCTGTGGCATATACAAATGTAATGTTCTTAGTGGTTTTATCAGAAAACATTGCATGAATTCACTGAAATGTTTTTAACTAGTCCCTATTATTGAGTATTTTGGTTGTTTCTAATTTTTCTTTATTAGAATCAATGTTCTAATAAAGAAATTTGTAAACACCTTAGCTAATTTGTCCCCTTATTTACTACAGATGAAATGGAATTGCTAAATTGAAGTCTATATATCTCCTACTCCAGAGATTTTCAAGCAGTGTGCCCTGGCACACCAGTGCCCCAAGAATGTAAAAACATGCAATACCAGACTATTTGGTCAGGGGCACACACCTCTTTTCCCTTCAACCATCACATAAAAAAATGCCATCAGCCAACACAACAATAGAGCCATCCAGTGTGAATGAATCAAAGCTATCCCTATATTTTTGTCCAATAGGCAAAAACATATACTTTTTATTGTGCTGATAAACTTGACTGATTAGTTGTGTGTGCCATGAGGTGAGCAGGGTTGGACCTCATGGTCTTGCCTGTCACACTGCTTTCTGGGCAGCCATACTGGTTTGTACTGCCACTAAAAGTCCACAGAAGTACCCGTGTCCCCAGAGTCTGCCAATGCTGGGCATAGATTTCTTTTAAATCTTCATCAATTGTATATTCTATTTTTTTAAAAATGAAAAAATAAATTGTTTTTACTCTAAAATTTTAAGACCTTTTAAAGGAATTGTAGAAGCTAAATAAAGAATTCTAGGAAATACCATTTCACACTGAGACTCGCTGTTTGTTACAGTGATTTTTCACCGGCACTGCAATAAATCCAAGAACTTCAGAATAAATCATTGTTATTTCCACCAGTTAGCCACTCACACTAACAGCACTGCCTCCCTCTTTAGCTTATTAAACAAATGTCCAATCTCTTAATTTAAAGTTAACAAACTTAGATTGACCAATTCAACTAAGAGATTAATTATTGTTTATGGTTTATCATTCCATTATATATTGTTTCTTTTAAGTTTCACTTATGTCTTTTCAATGCCAGAATATAGAAGGGAATATTCAGAACATGTCGAGGTAGCTTAGATTCTAAAATGAATTGAACTGCTCCAGTAATATTCTGAATCTGCAGAACAGGGAGAGCAAAGAAGAGAATTAATGAACTGGTTAGGATTTCTGAATCACACAGGAGCAGATCAACCTTGGCTGCCAGTGAACATGTATTTCCAAGACAGGGAATGAAAAATGAATTGCTTCTCATGTTTGCACAGTCCTGGCAATCACAACGTTGCTGCCAGCCATTATTGCTGCCGCCTGTTCCCTTCCATCTAATTTAAACATTAGTCAGGTGTTGATTTTATTACTTGGACTAGATTATTGACATGCTGGTCATGCATAGCTCATAGTTACCTTTAACTGCATTCCCTTTCAGGCAGAGAGACGGACAGACTATGACAGCAATGTGAGCCCAGAAGCAGGCTCTCCCAGAAATACACAGTAAAGGAAGGCCTTCCCAGGTCCTTCTCAACAGTTCACTTGTGAAGGAAAGTATGAGGGAAGAAATGCTGCAAGAAATTGTCTGATCAATTCCCCTAGATACTCTATATTTTATGTTAAGTGAAGCCTGCTCAGACATTCAACATTATAATAAGCTAGGCTATTGAAGTCCTTACCATATTTTACTATAAAAATGAATTTGAGTATTTTCCATGCAACACAAGGTATACTTTTTGTGAAGGCCAATGGGATTAATCTCCCTCAAGCCTCGGTGCCAGAGGGCACTGTGTTCTCTGTGAGAAACAGATGATTTTATGTTATGAACACCTATATCACATAACTGATGCTTGTCTTTGAGGAAGCTATCGGGATGCCCCAAACCAAATTTAACAACAGTTTGGAAAAGCATCCAGGACCTTTTGATATGGGTGGAATGTACAAACCTCAAATTGTATCTTTTCTATTCTTTTTGTATATTAGTTTGCTAATTTTTTCTCCTTTACTCATGTTTCTTTCTAGGCAGCCTCAAGTCCCATTGAAAATTAGTGGGATGTGAGTAGCTTTACAAATAAAATAATTATCTTATTTGAATGTTGACCATATGAAATTAACATTTTTAAGACTTTAAGTGGTTTTCTAGCTAGAAAGAAGGGAAAGGAGGATGATGATATCAATTTCGGCAGTAATTTAAAAACAGTAACCATTTAAATAGATGACATGGAAATTAAAAGCAAAAGCAAATGTGAAATTCACTTTGCAGTTTGAGGCCTATATGCAGTCCCAAAAAGGGAGGTGGGCTCGGAGGCAGAGGAAGATGTGTTCTTACTTAAAATTAGGAAGGAAGATTCCCACTTAAAATGAAGAGAACAGGGGATTCTAGTGCCCAGAATCTGGGAAGACCCAGTCAGGGCAGAAGGTCCCATCTTATTTCCCAAAGTAGTGCTCTCGATGGCCAACACTTTACCTAAAACCTCCAGGCGCTATAGTTCCATTTGTTTTTTTTGTTTTGTTTTGTTTTGTTTTTTATAATTTTATTTTAATGATTGTTCAAGTACAGTTTTCTCCCCTTTACTCGCAATCAAGCCCACCCACCTCTCCCTCCCAACTTCCCTCCCATTACCACCCTCCCCCTAGTTTTTATCCATGTGTCTTTTAACTTTGTTCCTGTAAACCCTTAGCTTTTTCCCTGAAATTCCCTCTTCTCTCTCCTGCTATAGTTCCATTTGAATGTGTAGGAATGAGAGCAGCAACAAATGACACAGAAAGCAAAGTGGGCAACAGAATTAAAGTTACTAGTGTGCTTATAATAAACTGCATTAGACACTCACAATAAATATTTGTTCCAGGGCAGATATGACAGGGTGGTGGAGTGAAAAGCGCCGGTACTAAACCCCTCTGCAGTGATCAGTATGAGTATCACCCTTCCCTTGCTCCTCCTGGAGCTACCCTGACCCTGTTTTGGAAAGGGGGCCTTAGTAGAAGCAAGAGGTGCCTCTACTCCCAACTCCACCCTGGTAACATGTCACAGAATAATGCGACCCAGTGCATCCTCAACTGCTGAAACTTGAAAATAGAGTAAGAGCTGGAACAGGGAAATTATCTAAGACTGTCTTCTATGCTTGACAAAAAAAGTTGTGTGGTCTAATGGAAAATATAATTTATTAGTCTGATAAGAGTTTTTAGGGTGATTCTGTCACTGTTCTGAATGTCCTTAGTCACTTAACCTTTTTTGACCTCACATTCCTCATCTGTAGGGACAGATAAATGACAACATGAGAAGCATCAAGCACAACACCCAGCAGAGACTATGACCATTAAAAAATGATCTTTCATTCATTTAAACTTCAGTTCATGATTTCTCAGCTGACTAGATTTCCTCATAGGCTTTTATTTAAGAGTGCATGACATTTAGAGAGATAATCCTACAATACTGTAATTGTACCCCCCAGATGGAATTACATTGTTAGTACATTATTTAGAAATTTTGAGGAATATAGTTATTATATTTTTTAGTGAAGCTTCCCAAAACTACAGATAGGTAGAATACATTATACAATTAACAAGCCCTCTGGGTAGTGTCTGAGAACAGCATATGGAACTGCTGATTCCATGGAGCATTCTCTGGAAGTAAGCAGGGCTAACACTTTCACAGTATAACCTACTCACGTGTGCGCGCGCGCACACACACACACACACAAACACACTTTTTCTTGGCTAATTTTCAAAAGTTGAAAACCAACCAACCCCTGCTTTTGTAAGTGGTTTTTCTTCTTCCTTTTAACCTCTCCTTCTTTGTCTTCCTCACTGAACCTCCTCCTCCATCTTCACATTTTTGTTCTGTCCTCTCACTCAGCAATTGTATGTAGGAGATACCTGCCTGCAGTATCCATCTAGCCTGTGGATGCTTGTCAAAACACGAGAAAAATCACACACAGAGACAAACCAGGTCCTGTGGGGGAATAGAAAGCATGGCCACTTTCTCTAGTGGAAAGTGTGCTGTTCCTCTACCCAAGTAGGTTTTTATTGAGAAAGCAAACTCAGTTTGTGAATTCACAGTCTGGCAGAAAGGATCAAAGGTGAATAGGTGACTTACAAAGATGCTGATAGAACTCCTGCTGTGATTCTGGTCAGAGATTCTGGTCAGAGAATTTTATCATATGAAAGGACGACAGGTTCCAAAGGTTTCCTGTCTGTGCCTTCAAATTCCAAGTTAATAACATCCTCCAGCAAACAGATCTCACAGGATCTTGCATATTCTATGTCCCAGGCCTGATTACCCGGGGGGTCTGCCATCTCTGGTCTGAGCTGCACCTTTAGCTATTTGTTCAGCCCTCAGAAGGGCAGAAGACAGAGGCAGCCTGGAAACTTGGATTTCTCACATCTAAGAACAAAGACTCAGGCTTTGACAAAGCCGAGGGGACAGGGGTTGATGTTGACCACCCCTTCATTTCCACTGTCTCACGAGTCTCTTCCCTGTGGCATTCCCACGTGATTGCATCTGTCTTAGGTTCATTCTCTTTCCTAGAGAATTGTTACCCGTCATTGACTGCCAATCATGCAAAAGGGAGCCAAGCATTTGAATAGGCAGCGTTCCTGCCAGGGAAATAAGTTTTGTCTCCTTAGTGGCTCCTGGTCTGGAGGTCTCTCACTCAGCCTAAGTCACGGGGGGGTTACAGCTTCCTGAGACCAGGGAGGGCAGTCCCCAACAATTGTATCCACCTTCCCATTATCAACTTATTATAGATGCATATCTTCTGTTCCAACATTTCTCCTAAAACCCAATCTTTACTCTAAATTCCTATTTCACAATATATTCTTCACGCCCCACCAGCTTTTCAGACTTAAGAAGGAAACAAACTTTCAGGTTATCTTGCCTTCAAGGAAATCCTCTGTGCAATAGAAAGCAAGGATCTGAAACGGTCGACAGGGAGAGAACATGAAGCAACACAGACAAGCAAGGGCCCCCTGGACCAGCAGGGTGTGGTTGTTGGGCCTGAAAGCTGAGCACATTTCTAGGGACAAGTGGGTTTAGCTCTATAAACTGAGTGAATTTGCAGGAACATCTTCAAGAAAAACATCATTTTGTTATATATTTTTAAAGATATGTACTATAATATCCTACTCATTGTTTTTTTAAACATGTTTAAAATGAACTCAGTATGTAGTCATAAAAGAAATCCAGAATTAAAGAGACTAGAAAAAAGTGTTCCGCCCATACAGTAGTGTATTTTATCTTGAAACCCTTGTCTTGTATTATTTTAGTCTTTCTACTCATGTTTTACTTGAACATTGAAATTTTTGCATTTCTATAATTCTGTTTCTGTGTTACAATAAGAATTTCTGAGACAGTTGCTAGGTTTTCTCTGCTGTGAATGCACCTCCTGGAACCCCTGTTGGGAGGTGGTTTCTGGGGACAATGAGTTTCCCTGAAAGCTTTGCCTTGTTTTCCCTTTTTTCTTTTTGTTTCCCCTGTTTTTTTGATGGTAACATTAGACGTGATATAGGCTGGAACAGCAGGAAGCCAAGACAGTGACAGGAGAGAGAATGCCTCCTCACTGAGGAGAATGGATATGGAGTGGAAAGATATAAAAAGGACTGGAGAGTTATTTTGGAATCCAGGGAAAGCTAATTACATTGTTCTTAATGGTGAATGGCTTTTGTAGAATGGACAGCCATAGAGGGAGGGGAAGGCAGCAGTGAGTTCCAAGTTGTAAAAACAGAGGGTGAATACAGGAAAGAAAAATACCGCAGAACATAGAAGATTAAGGTTAGCTAGTGATTATAAATTGTCAAAGTAGAGAAAATTGACTATTCATCTTTATATTCTCCCTCTCTCAAAATTGTTTATCACATATTTTGGAAGTAGGGATTGGAAAAAATCTATGCTATATTAAAATGACAATTTTTAGAGGAAGAACACAAAATAGATTTATCTGTTCCTTTTCCAGAGCCACAATGGAGGAATTCTAACCTTTTGACCTAAGTAGACAGTCCAGTGGCGCCATCTAGTGGCATCTATTGTCATTCCAGTAATAGAGCCTCCACAAATACTAGTTTTTGTAAAATGAAGTTATTTTCAAACCATACCTACAAAGTGATGGGAAATGGCACAGAGACTGGAATAGGTTTGGCAGTGAAAGTGTATATCAGCAATGCCGGAGTTTTCCAACATTCTAATTGAGGACTGATGATAACCTTGACCTATCTGAATCCTAGCTTGAGAGAAGTTGCTCTGGATCGTTTTCTTAAAATGGAAGCTATTCTCATAAGCACAAAGAATATAGGGCAAAACAAGAGTCAGATTTAACAAAGCCAGGTTGTGTGTCAGTGTGTTAAATTGCCAGTGCCTTGGAAGCATAAACAATAATAATGTATTTAGTTTAATTGCTAATTTCTAAATTATGTGAAATATGTAGCACACATTTGAGAGTGAAATAAAAGTAATGGAAACATCTACAACTTACCCATGATACAATTATATCTAGACACTTCCTGTAGCTTATAAACAGGAGAACTCACCCAAGGTCAAAGAGTGCTCTATTCAAGTTTGAAGATGTCCAAAAGCAAGATGGACAGAAAAAAGGGTGAGGGAATCCAGAATACTAAGAAAGGCATCTTGGACAGGACTGGACATGGAGTTCAGACAGGGCTGAGAAATCAGCGAAACCAGAGTGGGCTGGAACATGGACAGCTTGCTCTGACATTGACTGTGAGAGCTCACAGGCATGAGAAAGGCAGCAGGGTAAATAAGTCTTTACAAAGGAGATATTGAGAGAGTCAATGTCTTAGAGAACATCTTAGCAATGAGGTCCAAGGCATGGCCACATTTTGAGAGACAGAAAAACACAACCTTATTTAATTTCAAGCTGTATTCTAGATATTTTCCCATATCTGATATCTTAATCTTTATAGAAATGTTCTGGGATATGTAGTGTTATCCCTATTTTATGGGTGATATTTCCACCAAAGTTCATAGTGAGACTAGAGTTTAAGAAGGCTCTCAGCATGGATGCTAAGTAAATGTTCCAGTATACCTAGTAATGCTAGCACATCCTAGGTGCTCAGCTCACATTGTGTTAAGGCAGACAAATGCACCTGCTCTCAACCCAGAGGGAGGTCGACGTTAGAACTCAAGAATATGCAGTAAACAAGGTAAACAATATTTGAAAATAGGTCCTGAATTTAGGAACAAAGTTACTGCTTTTACTATTTGACTTGTCCTTCAATGCATGGGAGTCTAGATAAAATAAGGTAAATGAGATATTCTAGTGTTGACTTTTAAACCTCACATTTTGAAAACAATTTATTGCATGAAAGAAAAAAATGGAATGATGTTTCTCAAAATCTGTGTCATGAAACACAAGCTCTGGGGAATAAGTATTCGCATTAATAAGTATTCTGTGGTAAAATGTCTAAAGAATTGGTAACTTGAGTTGGGGAGTATTCTGAGTACCTTCTACCCCTTTTAGAGACTCACAGTGCATGTTAGCTTGGCAAAGGCTCTGAGAGGGCCCAGGGTAATACACCTGCTGGAATTGTGTAACCCACTGTTGTCTAGTCACATTTACTTGAGGGTGCTTTTTTCCCCCTTGCAATACATGTAACATTTACTTATCGGTATTCTTTTACTTTGGGATATACAATGCTGAATAAGATTTATTATCACTTGACTAAAATAAAGGCTCTTTGTGGGAGATCCTTTAATTTGAGAAAACTCAATCATTTTTGCTCTAAGCTAACCACATTAACAAGCACTACATATATTAAACTTGCAAAAAAAATATCGAGTCTGTGTATCAATCAGAACTTAGTCTGTAGTTGATTGTTTTTGTAGCTATACTGTCCTCTCTGGTTTTGATGGTTCAGAAAATTTGTAATTAGTTACATATATTTGTGTGATCTTGTAAGAAGAGGCAATTGGCAGGTACTTATAATTTCATATCTTTAATATTTTTTACAGCAGGCCTAAATATCCAGTGTGTTTATCTTGATTTACATTTATAAAAGAAGGAATGAAAGAAGGAAGATGAAAAGAGTGTAAATATTTAAGAAATTATAACGTGTATTGATTGAACCCTACTTTTATACTCTCTGCAATGAGGAAATTAGAATATTAGCAAGATTAAAAGTTCTTGCATATTTTCAGGGTCATTGAATTACATAAGTTTACGAAAAGAAAATACTTTTTATTTCTAAAAGAAAGCCTAAAAGTAAGCATGTCTATTGATAAAAGACACTATGTTGCTATTGAGGAATGTTATTGTCATCTCAAGCTTAAATTCATATGACAAGAAACACGTTATTTTATGCAATAAGGCACTAAAATCTGTGATAACCCCAACAAAATAGTAGAATTTACAGCACAATCAAAGCTGATGTCTGACAAGGGAGACCTTTTCCTCATAATAAACGAGTTGACTCTTGCAGTTTTAGACAAATGTCTTACTTGAACACTAGTTTGCATATTTTAATTTGGTGAAAAACCACATGTACTTTGTTTGTTTTATAATTTAAGTGGCAGATTTTCCAGAAGTGCTGACCTACTGCAGTTTAAATTAAAATATAAAACCATTATTTGGCACTGACTGGTGTGGCTCAGTGGACTGAGCACCAGACTGCAAAGCAAAGGGTCATTGGTTCCACTCCCAGTCAGGGCACATGTCTGGGTTGTGGGCCAGGTTCCTGAAACAGGGCATGTGAGAGGCAACTGCACATTGATGTTTCTCTCCCTCCCTTCCCCTCTCTAAAAATAAATAAGTAAAATCTATAAAGAAATAAATAAAATATTATTTGTATTCATCAGCTTTCATTTATGCTTAAACATACATCTGTAATACTCTTGAAATTTATTGAATTTGAGGGCAGTGATTTTCTTTTAGTTTTCTTTTCCCAGCCTATAAAATATATTATAGATGTATCAGCAAGACCATAGATTATTACCATCATTTTGCTTTTTCTTATTTTTCTTATTGCCTGAACTTAAATTCATAAAAGGGCATTAAGATCATCATAAAAGTGACAAAAAGAAATATTGTATGTCAAGTGAAATGACTTAGTCATTTTTGAAGATTTAACAATCTAAAAGTGCTTTTATTAAACAATACTGCCACAGAAAATTTTAACAATGAATTAGTTTATTAATATTATCATCTTATTTATTATCCTAGAAATTTTACTTAAAAGTAGAAATATTTTTCTACTCTTTTATAGACATTTAAATCATTTTTGTTACTTCTATCCCACTGTTCTTTAGCCCAGTTAGTTGGCATTTTGAATATTATAAAAGTTTATAAATGGAAAAATTAAAGCAGTATTTCTTAAAATCTGTTCATGAAATGTAAATTATTATGAAAACAAAATGAATTTAGTTCCTCCCCAGAATGTTAACTTCATGACACTTATCATAAAATTTTACACTGCATTTTATTTAGCAGTGTAACTACTTGTATAGTAATGTGCCTGGGGTTTGTTATGGTGTGGGAGTCAACTCTGATTTAAGGATTGTGTGTGTTCTAAATGTGTTTTTTTTACAGTGTCAGTAATGTTCACTTGCATATATACATTTTCTTCCAATCAAATTTGGAAATGCTCTTTTTAGTTAGGTAGAATCAAATGGAGAGGTGTCATGAGCAAATGTTTTGCAATGTAGTCTTTCCTATAAGCTGCCCTCAATGCCCCTTCGGTCATCTGACCCTGGCTTCAAAAACCAAAAGTTCTGGAACACTTAAATGGCCACCAGCTCTACAGGCAACACCAGCACCAAGAAAAACAATGAGTCAACACAGGTGACTATTCACTCAGCTTTTATTCATGCAGGTTCAATTCAAATCCATAAAACCCCAATGACAGTAATAATCACTCAGAGACAATCAACAATAATGCCCCAGGAGAGAACTGTAGATAACAAAGTCGAACCCCAAGAGTCCAGATCAGAGCCCAGGTCTGGAAGTCAGCCAGTCAGCCTCTGGAAAGACAGCCTGCAGTGCTTCGGAATCAGCTAGAGCAGAGTTGAACAGGGCAGCATGGCGCCTCTCTGTCCCTTTCAGCCATCTTAGCAGTCCATCTGAATGCTTCTTTTTGTTGCTAAGTTATGTCATTTTTGAACAGTCTCTTGTGCGCATATTTTCCTGTGTTGTTTACATCAGCTTTCATAGGCACATGTTGTTTATATCACTCTACTGCCCCTGCTCCGAGAGGGTGGTGTTAACCTTCTTTTAAGTGCATGTTGTTTGCCACGCTGTATTGTGCAAGCTGGAGGCTCAGGGGGTTGCATCATCCACACGAGTAATTGTTCTGCTGTGCATTTTCTAAGCATGGCTTCCATCCTGCTCTCCAGAAGAGGCTATGTTTCAGTGAGTGAGAGATTTGGCATTCAACTACAAGAAATATCTCAATGCATTATTCCATCAAACCAACAATTTTCAACTGGTGTGCTACAAGATTTTTTAAAATGTGCAGTACCTGAGTATTTAGTCAGGGGTACTGACCTCTTTTTCCTTAGATTGTCAAATAAAAAAAAAAAAAAAACTGACAATAGGCAGCACAACAATAGCTGTGTAATGTGAATGGACCAAAATTACACCTATTTTTGTCAGATTGGCAAAAAATATAGTATATTTTTTGGCATGCCACAGAATTTTAGTAGTTTATGTGTGCCATGAGATGAAAAAGGTTGAAAATTGCTGCATCAGACCATTGGTTTATCCAGCCTTGAAATTATTTTACTGACCAGAATAACAACTACTAACTACCTACCCCCCTAAAACTAGGCCAGGAATGTAGAGCCTGGTTAGAGGGGAGATAGGACTGATCTCCATGATTCACACCCTGGAACAATGAATAGTCAGAAGCAAAAACAGGATCAAGTCAGACAGAAAATTAAATAATATAATATCAACAGAAAGAAGTTAGCCGACAGGCAAATCTAGGAATGAAACCAAAGGAAATGATTCCTACAGGAATAAGAACTATTTAACTTAAATCCATTGTGTAGTTTCTGTTGCTTAAAACACATTAAAATCAGTACTCAGGCCATTAAGCTTATTAGGCATTTTTAGCTTTCCAAGTTTTATTTAGACCATTAAAAGTCTCATGGTTGGCCCTGTCTGGTATGGCACAGTGGGTCTGGTGTCATCCTGCAAACTGAAAGGTCTCTGGTTCAATTCCTGGCCAGGGCACATGCCTAGGTTGTGGCCCTGGTTTCCAGTTGGTGACAACCAGTTAATGTTTCTCTCACACATAGATCCTTCCCTTTTTCTCCTTCCCTTCCCATCTCTCTAAAAATAAGTAAATACAATCTTAAAAAAAAAAAATCAAAGTCTGGTTGTACACCAGAACTTTGAAAATTTTTATCCATTTGATTGTTTTAACCAGTATTTTTAGGAAATAATGTTTCATATAAAACAATATTATCCAAATTAGTAGGAAAAAGACAAACATAATTAAGATAGACAAAAGATAAAAATTAAAATAAAGATATACAACAATGCCTAATTGTACAGGTAATTAAATGTAAAAGCTGAAGCAATAAACATATTTAAAATATATTAAAATAGAAAGATAAATGAGTTAAATGGCAGTATTTTGTGTTAGTAAAAGTTAAGGAAAATGGTCAAATACCTGTACTGTTAAAAGGGTGACGTATGTCTTAAAACAGTTTTTCAAAAACACTTATCTTTCAACTTAGTGTATTTACTTTTAGGAATTCTAAAAAAAAAATGAACAGATATATAAATATACATGTATACAGATGTTCATTGCAAACTGCTATGCAGATTTTTTTAAAGATTACACTTATATAAATATACGTCTATATGATGAAAAAGATGAAACATTAAAAGTGCTAACACATAAAGTAGAAAAAAGTTCATATGTGCTGCCAATTTTTATAAAAATGTGTGTGTTCACAGAAAAATATAAAATAATATTAATGTCTTTCCAGGATAATTCCAACCATTTTTGATAAAATGACAATGGTTTTCACGATATCGATGTAACCTAGCAGCCAAGGAGAGTGGACTGGAATGTTCATGAATGAACAATGATGACTTCACTGTACTAGTGGGTGGGGGTGGTAGACACCATTGAGTGAGCATGTGAACTGTGTAACTGTCACATTCAAAATATCCGAGTAGGGCAACAAATATGCATCGAATTTTGCGTTAAGCTCAAACATTCCTTCATAGAAACTATTCAGTGATTCAGAAGACTGCAGCTATGAGCAACTGGTGATTGACAGCCTCATCACAACGCCCCTGCTCATACATCATGTCTCATGCAGAGTTTTGGGGCCAAACATCAAATCACACAGATGACTCAGCCCCCCTACAGCCCAGATTTGGCAACCTGTTATTTCTGGCTTTTCCCAAAACTAAAATCACCTTTGAAATCACTCATTGAAATCATTCAGACTGTTGATGAGATTCAGGAACATATGATGGGGCAGGTAATGGCGAATGGGAGAACTGTGTGAGGTCCCAAGGTGACTACTTTGGAAGGGACTGAGGTGTCATTGTTTCTTGTCCTTTGTCCCATGTACAATGTTTCTTATATCTTGTATCTTCTTCAATAATTATCTCTCTTTTTCATAGTATGTGACTGGACACTTTCTGGACAGACCTCGTCTATTTTCATGGGCATTTTACTTATTCTGTATAAGGAACTCTTCTAAGTACTTTACACCTGATCACTGATTTAGTCGACACTCTGAAAAAGATACTGTCATTATCTGCATTTAAAGATTTGGAAGCTGAGGTGAAAACTCACTAAGTCACTTGCCAAGATGTTAAGAAAAGAGTAAGCCACAGAGTTAGGATTTGAATGTAGACAGAAGGGGCAAGTTGTAAGTAATTGAGGAAGAGCAGGCAGGAAAATCCTTGCTGGGTGGCCCAGAAACAATGGGACACAATGGGTATCTGGCTAAAAGGCACCTGCCTGCAACTCTCCTGTTTACCAAATTAGGCTAAGGGGACATCCTAAGCTTTTCTTCCTGAAGCAGGTTTCTCCTAAATTTCTTGGTTAGGAAAAGGCAAAGGTGGGGTTGAGGGTGGGAGTCAAAGGTTCTTTCTGAGCCTTTTGTTTCTCAATAAACAGCTTAAAATCAATATCCCAAAAGTGGCTTCAGGATGGCAGGATTTCGGTCCCTTCAATACATATCTTCTGTATTCTGAAAATGTATTATATGTGTGCATTACTTTTCTATTAAGCAAAACATTATGGAGCTAACCACATGTTGGAAAAACAAACAATTGCACTTAAAGGGAAAGACAGATGTTGAGTCAGGTCTAGGGAATAGGGAATGCCTTGGACAAACAGCGTAGAACTAGCAAATAATAATGTCCCGAAGGTTTACATTATTGTGTGTTCAAGTCAATTTAGTAAATTTCTTAATTAGTTCATTAAAGTATAAATGGACTATAAAGACAAGGAAGGCTGACAATATCAAATTTGGAAATTATAAAAGTAATTTTACATTTGGACATGTTTATACCACTAAACTGCTTTGCATTTCATACCACATTTACAATGGTGTCTAAGGTAGTGCCTAATGTGCAATCCCTATGTGGAATATATTAAACAGTAATGCATTTGGAGTGGAGAGGTAATGGCCTATATTGAACAAAATACTGCATTGGTTTTTCAGTTGTCATTTTAAATAAATAAACCAGCATTCATACAGATATATAAGCATTTAAAAAACCCTTTCAATCTCATTTTGCAGCTCTCAGCACTTTTGGTAGTTAGTGAGAAAAGCATTAAAAATCTTTCAAATTAAAACTCAACCTAAAATACCATTCATCAGCATGTTATTCATCCATAGCAACATCACATGAAATGGGAAAAATACACACTAAGCACACAATTGACAAATATGCCTTTTGGGGTAGAAATGTGCTGCTTCATTTATTTTTTGATGAACAAAATATATGTATCAGCATTCAATCAATTAATATACCCACCCCCTCCCTCAGAATACAAAGGGAAACTTGAACTTGATCGTTTGGATATGCTTTTAATTAGTAGGAAATAATATAAAAAAATTGTTTACCTGACTGATATTGATAGAATGTAATGTTAAGATGTGGTCATGTCATATTTGAATCAGCCTGTTATACAACAATTTTACTTAAATGGAGGAACTCCTCTTGTATCTTGTTTCCATATGATAACAGTTTGTTTAACTGACTATAAAACTCCAAAGCCATATTTTTTACCTTGACACCAGTGATTACTATATCAAGGCAGCTTTACTCGATTAGACCTAGCACTTATATCAATAAATGTTTACATAAATTTCCCAAAGATAAGATTAATACATTATATTACATTAATACAGTTTACATTCATCCATAGATTAACCCATGGGTTAATCTGGCACAGATTAATGCAACTGGCATAGATTAATGCAACTTACATTAATTCATATATTAATATAAGTTGGCATGTTTTCTATGTCCATCTATCCTAGATAAACCAGATGTATCAGTCAACAGAGAAATATAAGCAGTATAATTAACAGAAAACATATTAAATAGCAAATTGATGCAAAGTATACAGTTTTAGAATCTACCCAGACAACTAAACCTTTAAAACCCATTTCCCTTACCCACAAACTTCATTTCCTCTCCAGGCTGCCATCTGAGAAATAATACAGACCCACACAGCCATGGGTGGCACAGACTCCCAGCACAAAGGATTTACTGCACCTATGATTTTATTCCTTTCCAGGTTCACAATGCAAATCAACAAGGTGTGGGTGGGCTCAGTACTTTCCCAGGACTAGTCTTCACACAGGCCCAGAGATACTCCTCTCCCCCTCTACTAGTTGAAATAGCCTTTGTTTCCTCATCTTTTTATGTCAATTATTGATACGTTGTCTTCAGTTTAAAAATTCTTAGGTAATGTGATAACCATTGCCAAGCTGGCTTGCTTTGAAGCTATGAAACATATCACGGTGTCACCAGAGGCAGACCCAAGTTGAGGTCCCTAAGCATTCTGTGGCCTGCAGATTCTTGGCCTAGCATAGGAAAGAATTCAAGAATGAGTGCCAGTGAAAGCAAAGCAAGTTTTATTTCAGTTGAGAAGAAGAGCATGGGTTCCTGGAAACAGGATCAGTGTGTAAGCCTGGGTTCCAGCTGCCACCACCCACTGTTCCCCTGGTTGCAAGTCTCACGTGGCACCGCTGTGAAAGAAGCACATGTGGGCAAACTCTTGAGTTGTGACCTGTGTCCAGTCAGTTCTTCAGATTTTATGTGTTTCTAAGAATGGATTATCCCTCAGATTAGTGGTGGAAAACTCTGTCTCCACCCTCTGGTTGTGAGGGATTCTTGTTCCTAATATAGTCCATTCCAAATGCATTGTTGAGTTTCTCCCCTTTGGCTTCCCTTCTACTTTGGGTGTCAAGTTTCCTTATAGTGATAATATAATGAACTTAGGGATTGTTTTCTGGTCAATTTTTTCTTCATTTTGGTTTGATCTGGTTTTGTCCTGTTCTTGCTGTTGAATTCTGCAACCACCATAGGAATTTCCTGCCATACAATGTTTCCCAATGTTTCCCTCAGTGTGGAGGTAGGGGCAAAGATTATTGGCCTGTGATGTTCATTCCTACTTCCTCATTTCACTTGTCGGAGCTTTCCCTAACTTCTTCCTGTCCTGCTTCAATAGGAGCTCTGTGTGCTAAATGCCAGAAAAGTGTTGAACTCAATTTCTTCCCCCAGAAGTGCCCATCTTATTTCTCCCAACCTTCATTGCCTTTTCCTTTGCTCTACTGGACACTGATGACTTTTCGTTTCCTGTTTTACTCCCAGTTCTATGCAGTCTGTCCTCTGAGATTCCCTCTCCATATGTTCTTTTTACCCCAACCTCTATCTATATATCCTTATGTCATATCTTATTATATACCATATGATCTTCAAAAAAGTGTAAGATGTAATAGGTTATATATGACATATATTAATTAAACTATAATAATTACAAATGGAAAAGTTGCAAGTATTATTATGACTATTGCCCATTAAGCTTTATAATAACAATTTATAATTCTGTGAAACATATTATATGTTACTGGTATGAGTGAAGAAAATGAGTGCTAAGTATTGATTAAATGGTTCTTGGTTTTCATGATAAAAGCAGAGTGTTTACAAAAAGCACTTATGATTAGCAAGATTTTGTGGTTATTTGTAGAAGTGGGAGCTGCATTAGTGGTTATAACAGCATTTTCTGAAATTAGTAAATTACCATAGTTCTAGACTGAATGTGTCCCTCTAAAAGTTATATTTTAGCCCTAGCACGCAATGTGAAGATATTTGGAAACAAGGCCTTTAAGGAGATAATTAAGTTTATATGAGGTCATAAAGGTGGGTCTGTCATCCAATATAATTGGTGTTATTAGAAGAGGAAGAGGTAACAGCATCCAGAACTGTGAGAAAATAAATTTCTGTTGTTTGAGACACCCAGTCTGTGGTCTTTTGTTATAACAGTCTTAGAAGACAATATAATCATTATAGGACATTTCTGCTGTGATGATTGTAGAAGAACTAATAAAAAGATATCAGGCTTTAAAACCTGGTAATCATCACCTATGAAATGATTGCACATGACCTAATCAGACTGCATTTGCCACTACAAAAAGACAACCCCAAAGCTTGGGGTTGGGGGTAGTCAAGGTGGAACTCTTGTTTGGCAAGTTTATGCTGAACTCTGCTCTTAATTACAAACTGACCATATAAGAACTTGTGTGTGTGTGTGTGTGTGTGTGTGTGCGCGCACACATGCGTGTGCATGGGGGTGGACAGACAGGAATGGGTGGGAGATTTAAAAATAAGAAAATATAAATTGTTGCTTGAAAATTCATCACACTGAATTTAAATTTTAAGTTTTCTTAAGTGTCTTCTATGTTCTTCTTCTGACATTGGTGCTTTTTCACTTGAGTCAGAGTGGCTGAAATCTTGGAGGCCACAAATGCAGGCAGTTAAGAATACATCCCACGAGTCCCATCTCACATTAATATAATATGTTAAGCAAATTTTCTATCCAGAGAGAATTCCTGTTATAAAATACAATATTTCTATCTAAACACTTGAAAGAAAAAAATTCTGATGAATCTCTTGAACTGAAAGTTGGTAATGTTTTGTAACAAAGAAAATTCATCCACATATTCTTTTGAAAAATGGGTTTCAATTTAATTATAAATACTATTTCTTCCCTGCATATTAATCATCTAGATGGATACACCCTGGGCCTTATGAAGTGCTGTCTATATAATATGTGAGTTGAAACATCATAAAGGAATTCCCGGTAGAAATAGTTTAATATAAGATTTGACCCAAATATGTCACAGAAATGTCTATCTGTGACTTAATTCCTTTATTAAGCTTTTATTTAACCTGAACAATGTAACTGACATATTATGTAACAGAAAGGAGAGAAACGAAAAGCCTTAACCATTAACAAACTGATTACACAGGCAACAAATTCAGGTTCATCTGTGAAAGATAGGCCATAAATAATGATTATTTGAGTGGCTTAATCTGTATAAACAATGAAAATGACCACAAATGAGTGCAGAGTGACATTAGAATCTTTGGAAGAAACTGGAGCTGTGTGCCAAAAGCACACACACTGTGAGCGCCTTTCTCACCATGCCTGTGGCCAGAAACCTCGAGTGAAGACTTCTTTCTTCTTCTACCTTCACATCTGTCAAAAATGGGTTGTACTTTGAAAAGATGATCATATTTATCTTTTCTTTTACCTTTGTACTTGAGTCCAACACTGTCCTCCTCCCCATGCCTGGATTACTTGAGTAAGTCCTTTGTCTTCACTAAACTCCAGGCATTTGCCTCGCACCCATCCTTCCTTTTTCTAGTCTGCGACGTCCTGGATCTTTACTCAGGTTTCTCGCCTGCACTTAAAGTTAGGAGGATCTCTATGGCCTGCAGCATCTGGTGTAAAATTTCCTCTCTGACAGTCGAAGCTTTCCTAGTCTGGTTTTATTTTATCTTTATGTTCCTTTAATTTCCAACTCAGTTTCTTCTCCAGGGGGGGCTTCTCATGAGTTTGCACTCGCATCCTAGACCCCTATGCTCTAGTTTTCATGTTTGTCCTTGTCCACGCCCTTGTCCTTGACTCTAATAGCATCCATGCTCCTCGTCATCTGCTTCTTCATCCATTCTTCTACTTTTGGTTCACTTCTGTCCCTTAACATCTTGAATTCTTCTGGTCTATATTGGCCTCCTTTTGCATACATACTAAAAATTATGGAGTTGAAAATTTAATTTTACTATATGTTTTCTTTCCATTATTATGGTATGTCATTTATAAGATATCTGAGAAGAGGAACTAATCTATTTATCTATCTATCTATCTATCTATCTATCTAAACACACACGCATATATATTGTTGTGTCATCTTTCATCTTATTTAACAAAAATTTTCTATAAGTATCTGACTGATTTGGTTTTAACTAGCATACATATCAATACATGGCACCAAATTTTTACCTGTTACTATATGCTTTGTATACAATGATGGTATATATGAGAATGTAGTTATTTGAAAACTTAGATTTACAATATAGTCTTGACATAGTGTTTGTATACTAGTCACTAATAATAATTGAGCTGATTATTTAAAACCTCATTCAAAATAGAATTCTAGTTAAGAAAGCAAATAGACATGACTTTTAATAATCAAATAAACTGCATTTAGGGTGACTACATCTGTCTAAAGTAGAGGAGAAGATATCGAAGATATACAACTATAAATACACACAAGCAAGTTACTTTCCTTTTTAAATGAGCCACTTAAGTATAAATTTGCTAAGCTCAGGCATAAGAAGGTGAGTTATTCAGATGATATGCTCTCATTAGGAAGAAAAACCACTGAGTAGATCACAATGAATATTAAAGGCAGCATTGATAATGTATGCCTCCCTGATTTGAATCTTTAGGAAGGTGATTAAGCACACTAAAAATCCATGTTTATGCATGTTGTTCCTTAATGAACTGCATAAAAATATGTGACAGATTAAAGGTACTTTCAGCATGGGAATTTAAAACCCACTTTGCTATTTTGCCAAAGTATATCATTTCTTACCTAAAAGTCCCTTGATTTTTATCTTGGCTGGACAAAATTTTAGTAAACCTCTTTTGCATCTATTTTTTTCAAATAAATAGGGATGTATTATTAAATTTTCGCAATTAAAGAAATGTTGGGCTTTATTTTTTTCTGTATCATATCTTGTGTTTGTTTAGTGGTTTGCCTTTTCTCAGAGCATTTTTATATGCATTATTGCACTTAATTCTTTTGAGATAATTAAGGAAAGAGATTATTATATTCATATTGTAGGTATGGAAGCTGAGGCTCAGAAAAATTAAATTACTTTTGATCTTATATAGTGGTGCAGATAAGAGTACAACCCTTCGATTGTGATTTTTGCCTTTGAGTTCTTACAATTTAATTGAGGATTCAGAATAATTAATTAATTAATTAACTTTAATTTATCAAGATAATAGTACAAATATTTCAGTTTTAAGCCTGGTGTATAAGAGAGTTTTTCTTTTCCCAGTCTTCCAATAATGAGTGTTGTTTTTTTCTTTCACAAAATAATCACTGTCTTATTTAAATTAAGCAGCCAGTGAGTGAGGAACTTAGAGAAGTGACCAATGTGGTCTCAAGGAGCATCCAACTTCCAAGAGGTGATCTCATCTCCCGTAGCTCGTCAAAGGTTTAGGCCTAAAACATAGCCAAGGGGTAGAAAACAAACAAATATCAAAGTTTAGACACAGACACACTGTCTCACCCATCTTCGTCTGACACAGAGCAGTTCTTAGTGATCTGAGAAAAGTGAGTGTGATGATAAAAAAGAAGAGAATGCACTTCAGGAAAATGTCTTTCACTTTAATCAGTGCATCTGGTGGATGGAGCTTTAGAGGAATGACACTGTGGTTTACTGATGATCCCCAAATTGGAAGCAGGGGCTCTGACTGCTGACAAAGGCTTGTGTTCCCTCTATTGTGTGTAGGTTGTGAGTCAATTACCCCATTAGTTGGTTAACAAATTTTGAAAACTAAGTTTACTGTCATGATAAAATAAAACTTAGAAGAAAATCTTTCTAACACATTTAATGAGATGCATTGTGATGGTGGTGCTGTGTGGTAATTAGATAGAAAAGGTGAGAGAGGTAGCAAGGCCCCTGGAAAAGCTTTCCATTCTTGAGAATTTCCTGTCATCCCTGAACTTAGGATCAGATGGAAAGAAGGAGGGAAGAGTGTTCTATAAATCTGGACTTCCACAGAGATCAAACCTATTGATTTTTTAAATTATAACTTACTTTTAATTGTGTTAAATTTTAATTTTTTTTCAAAAATATTTGAGCTTCTTTTCTGTCTCTTGCACTGTTTTCTTTTTTTTTTTTTCTTTCATGCTGGATAAATAAAGCCAATGAGATGAACTATATGTTATTTGATGGGAGCCTGATCTAGGGCCAGTTTAGTTCTGTGTTCTTTTGCAATATTTTCTCACAATCTCCTGTAGCTGCTTTTGTGACTATTTCAATTTACTGATGTGGCAACAGAGATCTGAGTTGGAATTTAATTCCAGAAGTTAGTTAAATGTGTTCACGGTTCCAAGAACTTAGGAAACTGTCTGGCACATTATAGGTATTAAATAAATAACAACAACATAATAATAAACACTCAATTAAGATGGCAAATCAAGGTATTGGATTGAGGACTTTTGCTTCTGAAGCTACTAACTAGCAGAGGTACATGAACAGACTTTTGGAGTCAGAGTGTCTTGATTCTATTTCTAGATAGAATATAACTTGAACAAGTTCAAAAACTGTCAAACTCAGTTTTCTTATGTTAGTCATGAATGTATAATATATATCTTCAAGGGTTGTTGTGGGGAATGATAAAGGATAATATGGACAATGTTGTTGGTATAAACTAAATAGATCTTCAGTAAATACTGACTATTATATTTATTACGTTAGATTCACAAAAAATTTTGTTATTTTAGAAAATTAAAAATTCTATTGTTTATGCTATTACAGTTGCCCCATTTTCCTCTTTGCCCCCTCCACCCAGCCCATACCCCACAGCCACAGCCAGTCTGTACATTGTTATCCACATCCGTGGGTCCTGCATATATGTTCTTTGTCTAAGTCTTCCACTGTCTTTCAACTAGGCTCTGCCTCCTTCTACAGCTGGCAGTCTGTTCCATGTTTCTGTGCTTCTGTTTCTATTTTGCTCATTTATTTTGTTCATTAGATTCCAATTATAAGGGAGATCATATGGTATTTGTCACTCATTGGCTGGCTTATTTCACTTAGCATAATAGTCTCCACTTCCATCCATGCTGTCACAAAAAGTAAAATTCTTTCTATTTTACTGCTGCATAGTATTGCATTGTGTAAATGTACCATAACATTTTTATCCACTCATCTACTGATAGACACTTAGGCTGTTCCCAAATCTTGGCTGTTGTAAATAATGTGGCTGTAAACATAAGGGTGCTTATGTTATTTTGAATTGGTGTTTCAGGATTATTTGGATATATGATTCCCAGAAGTGAAAACATGGGCAGTAAAATTTCAGATCTCTTGGGTGGAAATATTTTTTGTTGGTACATCTAGGGCAAGGAAAACAAAGGAACAAATAAACAAATGGGTTACATCAAATTAAA
The DNA here is from genome assembly GCA_004024845.1 of Tonatia bakeri. Lineage (NCBI taxonomy): Eukaryota > Metazoa > Chordata > Mammalia > Chiroptera > Phyllostomidae > Tonatia > Tonatia bakeri. The sequence continues at coordinate 89,980 of PVIA01006839.1, forward strand.
AAGCCTCTGCACAGCTAAAGAAACCATCAGCAAAATGAAAAAGGAAGTCACTGTATGGGAGAACATATTCACCAATGATACATCAGACAAGGGTTTAATCTCCAAAATATATAAAGAATTTATATGACTCAACACCAGGAAAACAAACAATACAATTAAAAAATGGGCAAAGGACCCGGATAGACACTTCTCTGAGGAGGACATCCAGATGGCCAATAGACATATGAAAACCTATTCAACATCATTAGCCATCAGAGAGATGCAAATTAAAACCACAATAAGATATCACCTCACACCAACCAAAATAGCCGTCATTAATAAATCAACAAACAACAGGTGCTGGCAAGAGTGTGGAGAAAAGGGAATGTTCATGCTCTGTTGGTGGGAATACAGACTGATGCAGCCAATGTGGAAAACAGTATGAAGTTTCCTCCAAAAATTAAAAATGGAACTGCCTTTTGATCCAGTGATTCCAATTTTGTTAGAGTTGATGAAGTCAGACAAACTCCAGGTCAGGGTGTGCCCTCCAATCCACTTTCCTCATTTTCTTATTAATTCACTCCCTCCTATTTTTACTTAAATGTTTTCATTAAGATTGTGTGGTCAATAATTTTCAGAAAAAATTCTCTATCCTCCAGGTTATATCATATGAATGAATGAAAGCCTATTCTTTGAAATAGGCTTTCCTAAAATTTAGCATATGAGTCTGGGAACATCTCTTGGTTCCCCTATTCTACTATTACCAATGAGGTCCTTTCTTCTGAGGTTCCCCATTAGTCTGTATATATATTTTGCATCAGCCTCATTTTTGGTTCCATTTCATAGCCCTAAACTTGCATGTATTCTTCCATGTGTGTGTGTCTGTATTAACCCTCTCTTTGTCACCTACTTTAAATTTATTCTTATATTTTTATGTATCTTTGCAAGCTTCTTAAATCCTTTTTTAAGTAAAAGGAGGTAGGATATGAAAAAAGGAAATAAAAAATTTTAGAGTTCTGTGCAATAAATAGAACTGTCTTCATTTCCTAAGTTTCCTGCTTTTTCCTCATTGCTTTAGTTTTGACTCAATATTCATAGATCAAACACTTACCAAAATGCAGGGGTCATGCAAACAAAGTTATGTTGCTTAGACAACACAATGTAGAAATTTTATCTTAAAAAACACAGTATTTAAGTCATTAATTTTATATTTAGATAAAAGTAAAATAGCATATTTGGAAAGATACTTATCAACTTTGGTCATCTAATTATATCACCTTTCTGCTTGTTTGCCTGATAACTTGTAAAGTTATTTTTAATAATATATTCAAAATGGTGAGGTAACTTTATTATTTCAGATATAGACAAGTA
>PVIA01006840.1:0-91412 GCA_004024845.1 Tonatia bakeri
GTTTCATTTAAGAAAGTCACTCTGCTTCTTCTGTGTCCTCTTCCCATGGACATGCCAGTGGGCAAGCTTCATCCACTCTGACTTGGATTACATTCTAGTCTGGGATTCTCTCTCTCTCTCTTTTTTAATGTCAGGACCTCTTCAAACCCTTAAAAATTACTGAGGACCCTGACTAGCTTTTGTTTTTGTGAGTAAAATTAGCATATTTAGAAAGTGGAACTAAGACAATTTTATTATTTATTAAGTCATTAAAAATCATTAATAAACAGAAACAAGCAAAATATAGTCAAAGACACTGAAATAGAGGACAGGCAGAAAGTGACCAGAGGAGAGAGAAGAGGGAGTTTCAGGGGAAAAGGGGAAGGTTTACAGGGACAAAGTTAAAAGAGACATGGATAAAAACTAGGGGGAGGGTGGTAATGGGAGGGAAGCTGGGAGGGAGGCGTGGGTGGGCTGGATTGGGAGTAAAGGGGAGAAAACTGTACTTGAAAAATGATTAAAATAAAATTTAAAAAAGTAAAAAAAAATCATTAATAAACCTATTACATAAACATAAATAGTGCATTTTATGAAAAGTAGCTCTATTTAAATTTAAAATTCTCTATTAATTCATTTAAAATATCTATAATAACCTTTGTACATGTTAATACAAATCACGTTTTAATTAAATACATTTTCCAACACAGAAAACTCGGTGAACAGAGGGGAGTTGTTTTACATTTTTGCAGCTCTCCTAGTGTCTAGCTTTAACAGAAGACAGGGGGATTCTCACGTGTGCTTCTGCATCCAGTCTGTTGGGATCTGTTCCTTTGGTTGAAGAATATGAGGAAAATCTAGCTTCATACAGGTGAGTAGTTTGAGGAGGGAGCAATGTTTCAGCAGCCATTTCAGAAAATTTCATGCTTCTTTGATACTACACTAAATGACAAGTGATACTTTCTTCAGGTTGGTTGCAATGTGTAATCTGAAACTATATCAAATAATTTGTATACACAGTTATATGAGCAATCTATTAGTCCCTTTTGCACTTTGAATGGATCTTTTACCCAGTCACTATGTTACAACATTGGGTCACTGAGTTATGTAGACCTTGCAAATGTTGACACATTTTATTTCACAACATCAGGACGCCCCAACCATTCACATCAACACCAATCTTGGAAAAACAATTTACATAACTTTAAAAAACAGACACATCTTTAAGTACTGGGAAGCTGTCAAGTTCATGATACAGGGACCAACTTTTCAAAATTGTAGTTTGTGCTGGGAAGCTCCAACTTTGTAATTGGCACCAGATACTGTCAGATGTTTTTCTTGAAGTGACAGATTCGCTTGTTTAATTTGCAAAAAGATGTCTGTCAAGCACCCAAATGTAAATAAGAATTTTTATCTTATGGCTGTTCTTTCGAATAAAAAGCATGTTCCATGAAGACAAAGTAGCTCGTTCAGCTTGAAACTCAGAGCTTCCCTGGTGGTTTTCCTTGGGACACGTGTGTCACCTTGGGTGACCTTGGTGTGCATTAAGCTGAACGCACACTGCCAAATTCACTACACAGAATATTACAAAGAATCAAGAATTAATGAAAGCAATACTTTTTACTGCTTTATCAAAGACATTTTAAAGTGAAACTGGCTGTTCCCTTTGTGAATGTGTGGCAATAAAAATACAATGACTTCCAGCATATTTTGTTGTGCCTGCTCTGATTTGTGACAGCAGCTTTGCCCACTGTTGCTTTTGTACCATCAGTCTAAATGTCAGTGCGGCAGGAAAGTCCTCTCAGGGATTCCCATGCTGCTATGTGGGGAAGGTAAAGGCCTCATGTTCTTGGCAATTTCTCCAGGGTCTGTATGGAGTTGTAACAAGACACTAAATGCAATGGCACTGTGGGGACTACCCTTGGAACCTAGACTTATGGTCTATTGTTCTGGGTATTCTTAACTCCTAGTTGAGATGAATGGTCAGGAGTGCAAAAGGGAGTTCCTTATAAAACTCTTTTTCAGGGCCTAGGCGGATAGGGTAGGAGCCGAAGAGACAAGGCCTGGAGGTTTGCCAAAGTCCCTGCGGCCACCGGACTCCGGGAAGCATAAGGCACCCCGTTCTGATGTTTCTGAAAACCTGCGTGACAGGGAGTGCCAGAAGTTTCTGTGCCTTGGATCATTTCTACCTCGAATTCTGTAGCTTCTGCAGCTGCGTTTTGTTATCCCTCTGCTGGTCCTACAAAATCACTCCTCCTCCATCCCACTCTGCTCCAGGCATGGGGGAGCCAAGTGCAAGGTGGGCCTTCTGCCTCCTCACAGACGGCTCCACAGCCACTGCCCCAGGGGGCTGGCTGGCAGGGCCCTTCCAGGCTTTTGCCAGTCTTGCTAATAGAAATACATTCTTCTGATTGTAAGGGGAGCTTATTTAAAAGCAAAGGGAACATACTAGGGAAATGGAAGAGGCTGCGTGACACCCATTGGGTGGGGATTCTGATGGCATTCTGGGAATTTCTGTTTGTGCTGTGACTCTGATGGTATCTTCCTGTTGCTGGTTAAGATTCACCTTGTTTAGATCTTGTAAGTGAGTAATCACTCATCTTCCTGCATTTTTAGCTTCCAAAAATGTGTTACTTTACTCTGAGTCAGCTCTGGGATGGTGACAACAAACCTCTTTTCTTCCCCCGCATCATGATGCCCTGTCGGTCATGGTGCATACCTTGACAAACGTATCATATGTAATCTCTCAAAGGGGACCCAGGGCCACTTCACAAAATCGTAAAATTTGTTCATTTGACGAAGGTGCCCGGCCCAGCAGGTGAACGGGACCTGGCGCCCAGTGCCGTTCTGCACACCAAACTGCCTCCAGAATGGGAACCGTTTTCTGTGGTCTCCACAGACGGGGTGCCTTTCTCTAGCTCTTGCAAAATTGCTTCTGGGGGGCAGGACCTACGCTGGCCCATCCTGGGTTCTTTGGATGATGTCTGGGTGTCTTTCTTCCCTCATGGTCTGTCTGTTTGTGTCCTACTTGGAAGGGCTATCTTTAAGGCCTTCCAGAGACAAGTCCAACTGTTTATTCCTTTCTTGCCCAAACTGACCCTTCACCAGGGCCCGGAGGAGCAGGACAAGAGCTGTACGCACTTCCTCCCTGCTGGGCAGCCGGGCTATCCTCCTGGCGTCAGTTAAGTTGCAAACAAGTTCTTCTACCAACTAAATCCCTTCCTGTATCCACATCTAACACATGCCCTCTTCCTCCGCAAAGAGGAGTAGAAGAAGGAGTATCTGATCAGCCGGAGACCAACACACAGCCAGCAAGCACCAAGCATCCCCTGGGGAGACGGTGTGAGTGAGGACACAGATGTGGTTTTGCTCTCATTACAACCAGATGACTCTGGCTATTTCAAGGTCATCCACAATCCTAGCAGTCTACTCCTGCTGCTTCAGCCTCTTCACAACAAAGGGCACCCTTAGCTCTCTGCACTTGCCAGTCTCGAGGTGCCTGCCTCCAAGCACCGGGGTTCCTTTCATCATGGCCCATGTAACTAGTTCTTTTATTAAAAAGTCTTTAAAAATTCTGCCTGGGGCTATGTTGGTTTTCTGCCCCTGGCTGTCACTCACATCATCATTAAGTCCCAGAGCCCCAGGGACAAAGAGAAACGCCCATAAGCTTGGAGGCAGAGGTGGGCCGTGGAGGAAGGTGTTAGCAGAGAACGATTTGGGATTTTTCAATAGCAACAGTGGAAGTTAGAAATCAATGGGACAATTTCTTACAAATTCCAAATGAAAATTATATTCAAACTAGAATTCTACTCCCAATCAGAATACCAGTTAAATGTGAAATAGACTGAAGATATTTTCCGACATTCAGAGACTCTAGGAATTTATCACCCAAGCAGACTTTCTCAGGAAGCTACTGGAGGTACTTGACCACAATGAGAGTGGGAACAAATACAAAAGAAGGTATGGGACCTGGGAAAGGAGAGACCTCATGGGAGGCAGAGGTGAAAGGGAATCCGCAAGGCGAGGGCCCAGATAAATAGATCCCAGGATGGCAGCTGTGCAGCAGGCAAAGGGGGCAACCAGACCAGTGAAAGCAGGTCAGCAAGATCCAGCAGACAGGGCTCCAAAAAAAAAACCAAACTGATAGAATATTGAAAGGACATTTAGACAATGGAGAAGAATTTTCAAAATGCATTAGTGACAAATATGTAGAAAACAAAGCAAAAAGGGCACACTTCATGGCCTCACGGTGCATAAAGCAAACACTGCTATTGATCTGACTAAAATGACTATATAAACATTTTGAGAGTACAAGCAGATGGGAAATGTGTGATTGTGTGTGTGCAGGTGTGTATGTGTGATTGTGTGTGTGTGTGTGTGTGTGTGTGTGTGGTGGTGGTGGTGATGGGGGGTGGGTTGGGGAGAGAAGAGCAGCCCAGGCAGAGGTGCCCGCCAGCTAATAAATAACACCTGAAGCTGACAAGTCAAGAAAGGTTGCTCTAGTAAGCGTGAGATATGTGGAAGTAAGCATTTAAAGAACCAGATAAGAGCCAAAAGATAGGGCAGCTGGAAATGGGAGGGAGCTATGGTACAAAGGATCGCTGTTTTTTATTTTTGCTTTTTTGTGGTTTATTTTTCTTTTCCCAGCAACCCGTATAATATGTAAGTTATATGCAGGTTTAATTTTGAAGTATCCACTAAAAATAACTAAAACCTAAAGGTGGGAACAAAGATATGAGGATGATGGGGTGTAGGTGATTTTTTTCCTTTTCTCTAATTAGCTTTATTAGCAAATCATCTTTCACAGGACAAAAACGAAAACCATTAACATGTGGATCTGAAGCAGCAGAACCGGGTAGGAAGCATCGTTGCCCTGCTTCCCTGGGGGGCTCCGTGCTCAGCTCCCACCCGACTCGGATCTCCGCCCTGTGAACCCACCCCACTTCCTTCCTGAGCATGGCCAGAGTGCTCTGCGTTCTAATCACTCCTCGCCCCGTGACCTGCCGTGCCCCTGACGGTTGTGGTGGGTTGAGTTGTGTTTCCCAAAAAGATATGCCCAAGTCTTAACCCCAGTTACTTGTGAACGTGATTTTATTTGAAAACAGGGACAAAGTTCAGGATCTCAAGATGACGTCACCTTGGATTTGGAGTGAGTCCTAAATCCAATGACTGGTGTCCTTATAGGAGAAACGAAAGGGAAATTTGAGACTTGTAGTCGCAGAAGAGACCCAGCAAAGAAAACCACATGAAGATGGAGGCAGAGGTTGGAGTTACGTGCAGTCACGAGTCAAGGGAATGGCAGGAGCCACCAGAACTTGGAAGAGGCAGGAAGGATCCTCCCCTAGAACTTTCAGAGGGAGTGTGGGGCTCTGCCAACACCTTGATTTGAGACTTCCAGGCTTTGGATCTGTGGGATGTGTTGTTTTAAGCCTCCAAGTTAGTGGTAATTTATTATGGCAGCCCTAGAAAACTAATACAACATGCTGATGCTGACGGAGGAGAAGGAACCCACCTGGATGTGTTTTTCAGGTGCTCTTCTCATCAAACAGCCATTTGCCGAGCACCTGCTGACTGTTAGGCCCTGTGCCAGCCTTCGGGCTGGAGGTGAGAAGGTGGAGGCAGGGGCAGCTTGACAAAGGTCCTGGGGGCCCTGGGAAGGCATTAGGCTTCTTCACATGAACCAGAATAGATCACCAAACTATTGAAAAGATGAAATCTATGCTTTAGGAAAAGAACTCGGGAGCATGGAGTAGTAGCGAGAATGGATTATAATGGGGTCTTGAGAAATGTCAGTTAGGATCTGGGTTTTCGGCTGGGGAAACCCAGTGTTGGCTCCTTTGCTGAGGAGACTTGGGCGGGGTAGGCCTGTGGTGTTTGAAGCAGAAAATTCAACTGGCTGTTGTTTTCCTAAAGTAAATTACAAGAAATGTAGGCATGAGGAAAATCTTGGTTGGTGGAGTAATGCAAGAGAGCATGACAAATATTATAGGGTGATGGATTTTAAAAGGTTAATAATAGTACACCTAAAATTTCTGAGGATTTCACTATGTACTACGCCAAATGCTTTACCTCTTTCACTTAAGTCTCCAACAGTTCTATGAGAAAAGTACTAAAGTACAGTTATTACCTCTATTTTAACCATGAAAATGTGTGGCTTAGATTTGGGTGAGGTTATACAATTAGTCGGTGGCAGAGTTGAGACTCTAACTCAAATGAAAGTGCTCCTTAACCGTTACACAATATTGCACGACCTTCGGAAGGTTTGGTTAGGGGCATAATAGAATGGCCTGGAGATGATAAGGGTTTGAATGAAGGCAGCGGCCATCAGCTCAGTGGGGGAAACAGATGTGAGTGCTGTTTCAAAGACTGGGTGATGAATTAAATGGGGAAAAGAGAAGGGAAAATGTGACTTGGGAAAGGAGCAGAGACATCATCCACAATTTTTTTTCTTTCTGATTTTGAAATATGTTATTTAGAATTTTGTATTTTAAATATTGAGTTTTACATAATCTACTCAATACAATCTACCTAAATCAGTTCACTTATATATTGAGGTACAACAGACAAGAACCAAACCCCCTCTGAGCCACAGAATGAATGTAATTCCATGAAACCCTGTCCATCAGTAAATTAGGTAGCAAACATGATATAAAACTTACCACTTAACTTGCTTCCCTTCTGAAGGGTTAGATGTCTACAGCACTTGCAAATAGATGGACGCGGTTTACACAATACAGTTGTGCATCATCAATACCCTTAATGGAGAAACAAACCTTATTTTTTCCCCATTAAACTTCATCTTGGGGAGTCCCTGGCACATAGTTTATGCCACATTTGTCTGTATTGGTTTGCTGGGGCTGCATAATAAAGTACCATAGACTTTATGGCATACACTGCAGAAATTTATTTGCTCACAGTTCTGGAGGCTGGAAGTCCAAGCTCAAGGCGCCAGCAGGCTTGGTTTCTCCTAAGGCTTCTCTCCTGGGCTTACAGATGATGCTTTCCTGCTGTGTCCTCACTTGGTTTTTCCTCTCTGCAAATCTGTGTCCAAATTCCTCCTTCACATTGGAACACAGCCCACCCTAAAGACCTCATTTTCACTTAATTACCTCTTTAAAGACCTCACTTCCAAATATGGTCACATTCTGAAGTACTCGGGGTTAGGACTTCAGCATGTGAGTTGGGGGTGGGGGACAATTCAGACCATAACAATGGCCCAGAGTCACGAAGGTCAGAACCACGTTCACATTGTAATAAGACACTTCTTGAGATTATGGGATCTGATTGCTCGAGCCATTCATACGCTCAGAACTGTGCCAAAAGTGACTTCATGGCTGGACACTTAGAGGAGTTGCCTCCTTCTTCCTACTATGTGGCCGGCTTCCCAGGGCTACACAGAGATTTCAGTCATCCTTTGGCTTTCTCGCTGGCCATGGGACATCTACAGCTCATTCTCAGAAGGGATGAGAACATGGGTGGGTGGCAGTGGAAACTTTTTTATTGAATACAAGCACACAGAGAGGCTGAGTGAGATGATGTGATTGCAGAGAGTGTATTGGAACTGGCAAGAAACTCGGAAGGTCAGTCCTATGGGGCTTCTAGAACTATTCCCCCTTTTCCCTACAGCAGCTCTGCCTGTGAAAGGTCGTCACCCATTCAACTGACCATCACACAAGAAAAGTTTCCTCCAATCTTGTTTTTCCTTAGGATTCAAAATCCACTTATTAGGAGGAAGTATTGTTGAGGTACATGTACGGTTCCTAATAAAACAGAGTAAGGGTGAAAATTTTTGCTACATTTTGTTTGATTAAAACACATAGTTCCAATTAATTAACTTTCTAATAAAACAAAATACTATGCAACCTTCTATTGTTTCTCCCCTCCCTCCCTGAATTTCTTCCGTTCCTCTCTTCAATGAGTGGCCTTCATTTTTCGCTTCACCTCTGGCCTCACACTAACGTGTCTCAAATGTGTACCTACTGCCTAGAATGTTGTCCTGAGCTTCAGGAACATAGTGGCAGTTCTCTCCTGGTCTTGCCCCTTGAGTGCTTTGTAGAACCCTTACAGTCAGTGTGTTTATCTTACAGGCAGTGTGTAAAACTGAACTTCCTCACGTCCTGCAGAAACCTGCTCGTTCTCTACATGCCCCATCGCGGTTCATCACGAAACTTCATCACCCAGTTTCTCAAACAAAAAAACAGAGTTATACTTGCTTTCTTCTCACCCTTTGTCTCCCTCCTCTGAGACCCCAACTCCTCTTAGCTGTCTGAAATTCATTTCCTGGCTTTGCTTTCCTCCTCATTCTCTTACATTTAGACCACAGTCATCTTCCAGCAAGCCTATTGCATTTGCTTCCCCAAGTGTCTTACTGTCTTTCATCTCACCTCCTCTTCATTTCATTGATGCCCTAAATCTCTATGTAAATTTCAACTTCCCTAGCCCAACATTCCAGACCCGCTCCGTGGGACTAGCCACTTATCCAACATCTTTTCCTGAAAGCATCCTTTGCTACATATTTACAAACAACTCTTGTTGCTTTTATGTAGCCTGACATTCACTGACTTGAGGTCATGAGCTCATCCGCAGTTTGTCCTCCTGGCAAGCATCATACCCTCAGGACTCCTTCTTTGGTTCCCACCGCCTGGTTCCCACCGCCTGGACCTGGTGCTCTCTGTGTCTCGTGGTGTATCCTGCACGTCCTTTATTTCACTGACCAACTGAACTGGACTGGTTTTCTTGCCTGTCTGGCACATTGGATTCCCAGTTCCTTGTACCCAGGGACAATTTTATTCACCCTTGTGCCTACAGCATCTAGCTAATGCATGCCACATGGTAGTGCCGTTAAGTATATTGGACAAAAAAAATGTGAAAATGTTTTTAAAAGTTTTAAATTTGATGGAAGTATAAGGAATATTTTTATAAACATTATCTCTTAAATGTCTGTGAGCTGTTGTTTTACTGTAGGAGCAATGGAATCAGGGTTAGAAGCCTCAAGTGCCCGTCTGTATCTCTCTGAGATAATTTCATTGATTGTAAAATGAGGTAATGATTCTATGTAAGCCAGTTGTGAGAATCGGATATAATAATGTGGGCAAAATTTACTTTTAAACTACACATACTGTTCAGTAATGCCATGAGTTATCATCAGCTGTACTCACGTTTTTCTAAAACTGAATATATGTATATATTTACATATTTGTATATACATATATACACACACGTTTTTTGTACTTTGCTTATTTACTTATTTATTTATTAATAGTTTTTATTGTATTTTTTCCATTACCACTTATCCCCCTTACACCCACCTCCTCCCTCCTGCAATCACTACACTGTTGTCCATGTCCATGAGTTCTTTTTTGCTTGATCCCTCCACTCACACCCCCTCCTCCACTCCCACAGAGCTGTCAGCCTGCTCTTTATCTGTGAGTCTGCCTATTTTGCTTGTTCAGTTTGCTCATTAGACTCCCCATATAAGTAAAATCATATGGTGTTTGTCTTTCTCTGACTGACTTATTTCACTTAGTATAATGCTCCCCAGGTTCATCTATGCTGTTGCAAAGGATGAGATTTCCTTCTTTTTTATAGCCAAGTAGTATTCCACCATGTAAATGTACCATAGTTGTTTTATCCACGCATCTTTCGATGGACACTTGGGTTGTTTCTAAATCTGGGCTATTGTAAATAATACTGCAGTGAACAAAGGGCTGCATGTATCTTTTCAAATTAGTGTTTCAGCTTTCTTTGGATAAATTCCCAGAAGTGATATCACTGGGTCAAAAGGCAATTCCATTTTTAACTTTTTGAGGTAACTCCATATTGCTTTCTATAATTGCTGCACCAGTCTGCATTCCCACCAATAGTGCAGAAGGGTTCCTCCTTTTCCACATTCTCGTCAGCACTTGTTGTTTGTTGATTTATTGGCCATAGCCATCTGACAGGTGTGGATGCTATCTCATTGTGGCTTTAGTTTACATTTATCTGACGATTAGTGATGTTGAACATCTTTTCATATGTTTATTGGCCATCTGTATGTTCTGTGTGAAGAAGTGTCCAGTCTGATCCTTTGGGCATTTTTAAAATGAATTATTTATGTGTTTGATGTTGAGTTTTATAAGTTCTTTATAAATTTTGGATGTTAACCCTTTATCAGATATATTGACAAACATGCTCTGCCATTCTGTGGGTTGTTTTTTCATTTTGTTGATGTTTTCCTTTGCTGTGCAAGTACTTTTTAGCTTGATGCAGTCCCATTTGCTTACTTTTTTTGTTTTCCTTCCTTGAGGAGATATATGAAAAAAATATTGCTATGAGCAATGTCCAAGATTTTACTGCCTGTGTTTTCCTCTAGGATTTTTATGGCTTTGAGTTAATATTTAAGTCTTTAGTCTATTTGAATTTATCCTTGTGTGTGGCATAAGAAGGTGGTCTAGTTTCATTTTTCTGCATGTATCTGTCCAATTTTCCCAACACCAATTATTCTTTATTCTTAAAAGAATAAACTAATTTTGGCCCACTGTATGTTTTTGCCTCCTCTGTCAAATATTAATAGACTGCAATGGCATGGGCTTGTTTCTGGGCTCTCTCTTCTGTTCCATTGATCTATGTGTCTGTTTTTATGCCAGTACCATGGTATTTTGATTACTATAGCCTTGTAAGTATAGTTTGATATTAAGTAGCATGATTCCTCCAACTTTGTTCTTCTTTCTCAAGATTGCTGTTGCTATTCAAGGTCTTTAGTGGTTCCATATAAATTTTTGGACCATTTGTTCTAGTTTTGTGAAATACATCATTGGTATCTTAATAGGAATTGTATTGAATCTATAGATTGCTTTGGGTAGTATGGACATTTTAATGATGTTAATTCTTTCAATCCATGAACATGGTACATACTTCCATTTATTTGCATCTTCTTCAATTTCTTTCTTCAGTGTCTTAGAATTTTGTGGACCCAGTTCTTTTACATTCTTGGTTAAATTTATTCCTAGGTATTTTATTCTTTTGTAAGCAGTTGTGAATGGGATTTGTTTTCTTAATTTCTCTTCCTGATAGGTCATTATTGGCATATAAAAATGCCACTAATTTCTGGATATTAATTTTGTATATTTTACTGAATTCATTTATCTATTCTAGTAGTTTCTTGGTGGAATCTTTAGGGTTCTCTATATACAGTGTCATGTCATCTACAAATAATGAGGTATTACTTCTTCCCTTTCAATTCAGATGCCTTCTATTTCTTCTTATTGTCTGATTGCAGTGGCTAGGAACTCCAGTACTATGTTGAATAAGAAAGATCAAGTAGACATCCTGTCTTGTTCCTGTTCTTAGGGGAACACTGGTGGTTTTTGCCCATTGAATATGATGCTAACAGTGAGTTTGTCATATGCAGCCTTTATTATGTTTAGGTGTGTTTTCTCTATTCTCACTTTGCTGAGAGTTTTTGTCACAAATGGATGCTGGGTTTTATCAAATGCTTTTTCTTTATCTATTGATATGATCATGTAGTTTTTATCTTTCATTTTGTTTATGTGGTCTGTCACATTTATTGGTTTGTGAATATTATACCAACCTTGCATTCACAGAATAAGTCCTATTTGATCATGGTGTATGATGTTTTGATGCATTGTATTAGGTTTGCTATTTTGCTGAGGATTTTAGCATCTGTGTTCATCAGGAATATTGACCTATGATTTTCTTTCTTTGAAATGTCTTTCACTGGTTTTGGAATTAAGATAATGACCTTGGGCGTCTTCCCTCCTCTTGAATTTTTTGGAATAGTTTAAGAAAGAAGGGTGAATTGGAGGTGTTGCAAATCTCCCAAAATGATTTAAAAAAAAGAAAGAAGAGTGTACGTTCTCAGAATGTTTGGTAAAATTCACCTGTGAAGTCATCTGGTCCAGAGCTTTTGTTTGTTGGGAGTTTTTTGATTACTTCTTCAATTTCACTAGGTGCAATCTGTCTATTCAAATTCTCTGATTTTTCTTGATTTAGTTTTGGAAGATTGTATGTTTCTATGAATCTGTCTATTTCATCCATGTTGTTCAATTTGTTGGCATATAGTTGTTCATTATATCTTCTTACAATCTTCTGCATTTCTTTTATGTAAGTTGTAACTTTTCTTTTTTAAAAACAATTTTATTTATTTAGTTTTCAAGAGAGGGGAAGGGAGAGAGATAGAGGAAGACAGAGGGAGAGAAACATTGATCAGTTGCCTGTCACAGGTATGCCCCCAACCAGGGACCTGGCCCACAACCCAAGCATGTGCCCTAATTGGGAATTGAACCAGCGACCCTTTAGTTCACAGGCCAGCACTCAATCCACTGAGCTACACAAGCCGGGGCTTTTTATTTCTAATTTTATTTATTTGGGTTCTCTCTCTCTTTGTCTCTCTCTCTCTCTCTTTTGATGAGTCTAGTTAAATGTTTGTAAATTTTGTTTATCTTTTTAAAGAAAAATCTCTTGGATTCACTGATCTTTTGTATTTTTTTTTTAGACTCTATTTCACTTATTTATTTCTGCTCTGATGCTTATTATTTCCGTCCTTCTTCTCACTTTGGCTTTGTTTGTTGTTCTTTTTCAAGTTCCTTTAAGTGTAATGTTAGATTGTTTATTTGAGCTCTTTCTTGTTTTTTAAGATAGGCCTGATGCTCTGAATTTCCCTCTTAGGACTATTTTCCCTGTTTCCCACAGATTTGGGGTTGTTGTGTTCTCATTTTCACTTGTTTCAAGGCATCTTTTGATTTCTTCTTTAATCTCATTGTTAACCCATTCATTATTTAATGGCATGCTATTTAGCTTCTATATCTTTGCATATTTTTCAGTTTTGTCCTTGTGATTGATTTCTAGTTTCATAGCATTATCATCTGAGAAGATGCTTGATATGATTTCAATATTCTTAAATTTATTGAGACTTGTTTTGTGTCCTAATATGTGGACTATCCTAGAATACATTCCATGTGCACTTGAAAGGAATATATATTCTGCTGCTTTGGGATGAAATGCTCTGAAGATACCAACTAAATCTATTTGATCTAGTGTGTCATTAAGCTCACTATCTCCTTGTTGATTTTCTGTTTGGAAGATCTACCCATTGATGTCATGGCATGTTAAAATTTCCTACTATGACTGTATTTCTCTCAGTCTCTCCTTTATGACCATCAAGATTTGATTTACATATTGAGGTGCTCCTATGTTAGGTGCATAAATATTTACTAGGGTTTTAACTTGTTGTTGGATTATTCCCTTTATCAGTATGTAGTGTCCTTCTTTGTCTCTTATTTTAGTCTATTTTGCTGGATATAAGTATTGCTACCTGATCTTTTTTTTCCCTTTCCATTGGCATGAAATATCTTTTTCCATCCTTTTACTTTTAGTCTGTGTATATCTTTTGTTCTGAGGTGGGTCTCTTGAAGACAGCATATATATGGATCTTGTTTTCATATACAGTCACCCACCCTGTATATTTTGATTGGAGCATTTAAGCCATTTACATTTAAAGTGATTATTGATAGATACATATGTATTGACATTTTACTTTTTTCAACCCTATGTCTTTTGATTGGAGCATTTGAGCCATTTACATTTAAAGTGATTATTGATAGATACATATTTATTGCCATTTTACTTTTTAAACTATTTTCCTCCTCCTGCTCTTCTTCTTCCTCCTCCTCCTCCTTCTTTTTGCAAGCCTTTAGCATTTGCTGCAATACTAGCTTGGTGGTAACACACTCCTTCAGTTTTTTCTTGCCTGGAAAGCTCTTTATTTGTCCTTCAATTTCAAATGATAGCCTTCTTGGGTACAAGTTGCCTTGGCTGTTGGACTTTGTTTTTCATCACTTTAAATATTTCATGCCAATCCCTTCTTCTCTGAAATGTTTCTGTTGAGAAATCAGGTGACAGTCTTATGACAGTTCCTTTGTAGGTAACTAACTGCTTTTGTGGCTTTAAGGATTCTCTCCTGCCTTTAAGCTTTGCCACTTCAATTATGATGTGTCTTGGTGTGAGCCTTTTTGGTCCATCTGGTCTGGGAGTCTCTGAGCTTCCTAGACTTGTGCGTCTTTTTCTTTCGCCAGGTAGGGGAAGTTTTCCATCATTTTTTCTTCAAATAGGTGCTTGATCCTTTGCTCTTCTGCTCCTCTGGTATCCCTATGATGCAGATACTGTTACATTTTATGTTGTACCAAATGTCTCTTAAACTATCCTCATTTTTTAAAATTCTTTTTTCTTTTTGGTACTCTGATTGGGTGTTTTTTCCTAGCTCATCCTCCAAATCACTGATTTGATCCTCTGTTTCATCTAACCTACTGTTTATTCCTTCCAGTGTACTATTTATTTCAGGCATTGCATTCTTTATTTTTGACTGATCCTTTCTTATGATTTCTACATCTTTTTCATGCTGTTGAGCATCCCTATAATCATGACTCTAAACTCTGTATCTGATAAAGTGCTTGCCTCCATTTCATTCACCTCTTCTTCTGGAGAATTACCTTGTTCACTCATTTGGCGCCTGTTTCTTTGTCTTCCCATTTTTTGCCACCTCTTTGTGTTTGTTTCTATGTATTAGGTAGATCTGCAAAGACACTGTTACAAACCTATGTCAGACGCTGCCTGTGACTGGCTTTGGGCAACTCCTTTAGAGATATCAGCAATCAGATCACAGCTTATAGCTCCCTCTGCTAGGCCTGGGCACACGCTGAAAGGACCAACCTGCTCACCAAGGTTGCCTTGTACCAGCACCAGGCCCAGGGGTGGGTGAGTTAAAATCTCACAGCACCCAGAGATCTGCCACCACCTGTAGGCTGCCTGTTAGACTTTATCACTAAAAGAGCCTCTGGCAGTACCCTTTAGCAAGGCTTAAGCATCACAGGGTGTAGTGAGAGGAATTCCTGTGGGTGGGGCTATTGCTTCCCCCAAGACTGATGCTACACGAAGTGGAGTGTTCTGCCTGAGGAGATGGCCTTGCACTATGGGGAATGACTGAGCACAGGGGTCCTGGCAGCTGACCCTTCAGCTTTCTTTCAGAGCCACCAAACCCAGACTCTTCTCTGCAGCTCTAATCTGTTCTGCCCTCCCTCCACCAGAGCCCAGGGCAAGTGGCTGCAGGTGGAACTTTTGTGCATTGGCCTTTTAAGAGTTTGTCTGTGTCTCTAGCCATCTCTCCCTGGTTGATAGACAACCCACTGCTTTGCACTGCCAGATGTTAGGTGGACTCCTTTCCCATTTCTGGTGCTCTATGCTGGGGAAACCGGCTTGTGAGTTATGCCCCACAGTTTTTAGGCAGAATGCCCTGGCCACTGGAATATCCCTCTGGAACTTCAGCTGCCACCTGTGGGTGCCTAGCCAGCCCTCTTGTGCCTCCACACTTTCTACCAGTCTCCATGTGATGGTGCAGTTTTTTCCTGTAAGTCCTTGGTTATAAGGCTTCTTTCCAGCTAGTCTTCAGTTAGTTGATTATTCAGGATGATATTTACATAATAGAGTTGTAATTCCAGTTTTGTCCTGGGAGGAGGTTAATGTCACTTCTACCTATTCTGCTGCCATCTTGAGTCCCCTGTCTTGCTTGACTATTTAAAATAGATCTCTACTGTCTGTGTAATGTTCCCTAGTGTGATAATAGTGATTTCCTGGTTTTTGAAAGACAGTAGCATTTTGTTTTGTAAGATTAGGTTTCAGCGACCTGCTCCTTGTATGTTAATGCAATTAAATTTAGAATTGCCTATCAAAATTCAACCTGTACTCAAAAAGAAAAAAAGCCACAGGAATAAACTGGATTCTATTTGTGTAGAGAGATTATTCCAATCCAGAAAAATCACTGGTTGAATGACCTAAGCACGTATTTACCTGAATGAACCAATAGGTTTTATCAAAACCTTTTGGAATTCTGAGAGAAGGTGGGAGTTAGCACTGATTTTCGATCCAGGAATGAAGAACAGCTCCTCTACCCACCCCCACAGACATTTTCTGTTTTTACTTAAATATATAGAAAGTACTCACCAACTAGGGGGCCACACCTTCTATTCTGTTCAGGACAGTTCTGGCATGTCCTTTTGTCTTGGTGGAAATTACAAAGCACCCTCTTCATTCTTTAAGCTGTCCCTGTCTGGACGATGCATTGTGTGCTCCTCCCAAGCCCAGGGCATGGTGAGCAACTGACACGAGAAAATCAAGATCAGCGTTTCATTCTGCATTCCTGGGTTTTACCTGGAAGTGAAGTTCAGCCACAGAGATAAAGACTCAGGTTTCCTGATATAGGACTAAAAACGCCCCTCTTCTCTCTCCAGTTCTGTTCTCCTCTCTCTTAACCTTCCCCATTTTCTTCTTCAGAAAATTAACACAGCGATCAGGCCTGGCAGCAGCTGTTGCAATAGAAAGAGAGAGACCCTACAGATCACCAGATTTCAGTGTTATTTTCTTAATATGTGTGACTTTACCTTTAACTGGGTGAGGAGGTTTGTAACATTTATCTGCAAAATTAACATTTGCCCTATTTCATCAGTAACTTGAGTAGACTTAATCTGAGATTCAAAACGTGGATTAATATTATTACAGTTACAGGTTTATTCTGTTTGTCCTTTGGCCTTTCCATTTCAGAACACCTAGAGATCATGGGAAAACAAGCCCTTCAACGTGTCATAAAATAAACACCTGCCGACCCCTCGGGGGTCTCTCTAGAAATAAATGCACACTTACAGACACTCTGAGGAGGAACTCTAGGACGCTTTTGGCAGGAGCTCTGGTCAGGCAGAGCTGGGCCCTTGAAATCCTCTCCTCCAGACAGAAGGTGTGACACAAACGCTCCAATTAGCATTAGCAGAAGCTGTCAGGGCAGGGGGCCTGCTGTGAGCTGCAAAAAGCCCTCTAAAGCTATGGGCAATTGCTCCCAGGTATTTACTTAACACTCTTGAGCCAAGAAAGGAAAGTTTATGGAGTAGGATCCTGCTAAGCGAACAAATGCCTAAGGGAATGGAGGAAATTAATTAAGGAGGAAAATCAGACTCCTGCTGGGATTTCATTTCCTAATGTGCTCTAGACAATCGGAGGCTGGTTTGCCTGACTTTGCTGCTGTCATCTTGTGCTTCTGTTCTGGGCGCAAATCCCCACTAAATATCAGCCCCCAGTGTCTGAGAACGCTCACCGGGATAGCTAGTGTAACGGTGCCTCTCACCTGAAACCAGGGACAGCAGATCAGCAGGTAAAACACCACGGCTGAGAATGAAGAAAGACCCTGCGAGCTCACTCATATGTAGACTTTAAGAACTCAACTCACAGAAGCAGAGACTAGAATGGTAGTTGCCAAGAGCGGGAGGATGGGGAAATGAGGAAAAGTTGGTCAAAGGATGCACATTTTCTGTTTGAAGATGAAGAGTCATCTGAAGTTCTGGGATCTAATGGACAGTGTGTTGACTACAGTTTATTACCTGCACACTATTGTGCAGTTGAAAGGTGCTCAGAAAGTAGACCTTGTGTTCTCACCGCACACACAAACTGAATGGTTAACTACATGAGATGAGGGCTGTGTTACTTACCTTGATTGTGGTGATCGTTTTACAATGCACATGTAAATCAAATCACCTCATTGTGGTTTGTGCCCTTCATAGAGGAAGCACTGGGACAAAGACTTTGGACCTGGGTCCGCAGACAGGCATGCTGTGCTAAGGGTGGAGGAAGGCAGGGCTCAGGTGTGAGTTCAAGTTGGTAAGACTGGCTCAGACTTTCAGTGGAGGCCTCCAGAGGGTAAGTGACTGTCCTCTAGCTCTGCCTGGCATCCCAAGTCATCATTAAGAATATTAGTTTATCAACAAAGTAAAATCAGGCTCACATGAGCTGAGAGGTCTCCTGAGCTCCTGAATGAACAGCCAATACCTTCCCAACTTCTTCTTTGAAAACTTCGTCTTCTTCCCAACTTCGTCTTTTAAGAGAAAGAGTTTAACATTCTGAAATTTGAGAGTTTCACATGGTTGAGGTCTTGTTTTAGCATGGCTGAGTGTCGTCTTACAAACGATTTGTCTTTGCTCATTCTGATAGTGCAGCAAAGTGAACATTTGCTGGGGCAATAGTTACCGAGGAAGGGGAGCATACAGAGTGGTTACAACCTGGGCTAGGGGTGCAGACAGACCCAGATCTTGGGAGTTGCTTTGCCACTTTCAGACCTTTTCCCATCAGTAAAGGAGAACTAAAAGCAGTTAGGGATTACATGAGATTTCAGCCTGTGTCTCATGTAATCCCTAATTGCTTTTAGTTCTCCATATTGAATGAAACCAAATGGTTTATGAATGGACTTGTTAGGGGGGAATGAATCACCACTGCTCCTTACCAATGCTGGACACTGGGGTCTGGATTTCCCTGTTCTGCTCACTCCAGCTTTCTCAAGGGAGCTGTCATTTGGTCAATCATTGACAGACTGTGGCTTTGCCCGACTATGTTCCCATGCACAAGCTGTTGCATTACAGACATGTCTCATTAAGCCTCCTAGAACTGGTTATGACCCCTGAGGTGGGAAGGTATAGACAGGTTTATGAGGTGTAGGTTACACAAATTCCATCATCATAGTAAAAATAATATCTAACATTTTACAAATATTGCTGTGTGCTAAAGATTGTCCTCATGTTTTACATGTATTTTCTCATTTAGTCCAACAGTGACCCTATGAACTGTCAATATTAAATGTATGACCTTCATTAAGAAAATCAGGTAGGGGGAAATTATCAGGGAATGATTTCCAACTGAAAAACTGTAAACCTTTTTATTAAAATTGATTTTAGAGAGAGAGAGAGAAGGGGGATTGAGATGGGCTTGTTGTTCCACTTATTTATGCACTCACTGGCTGCTTCTTGTATGTGCCCTGACCAGGGATCAAACCCGCAGCGTTGGTGTGTTAGGGTGATGTTCTAACCAACCAAGCAAGCCTTTCACCTGATGTGGTGGTTCTCCCCCAGCAGTTTAATGGACAGATATTAATTGTTTATATTTAGGGTCTACAATGTGATGATTTGACATACACATACATTATGAAATGGTTGCCGCAATCAAGCTAATTAACACAGCCATTACCTTACAATTTTTTAATTTTTTTCTTGTGGTAGAACAGTTAAGATCTGTTTTCAGCAAATTTCACCTGTAGAATATGGAAGTTTGTACCCTTTGACTAACATCTCCTTATTTCCCATAATGGTGCAATGAATGTGGGAGCGCAGCCATCTCTCAAGACACTGATTTTTTTTTTTTTTTTTTTAGATACAGTCCCAGAAGCGAGCTTGCTGGATCATATGATGGTTCTAGTTTTGCTTCAGGGACCTCCATACTAATGTTTTCCAAAATGGCTATGCCCGTTTGCATTCCCACTGATGCTCTACAAGGGTTCCCTTTTCTTCCACATCGTCGTCATTGACACTTGTCTCTTATATTTTCGATAATATCCATCCTGACAGGTGGCAGGTGATATCTCATTGTGGTTTTGGTTTCCATGTCCCTGATGATTCATGATGTTGCACAGTGATTCAAAATACCGTTTGACAGATAAAAATTTCTATAGATCGATACAGATTTTTACAAACTCATTTTCTGTGAGGCAAAGTGTATGAATGGATTTGTTGTTCTGAATGGTTCTTCCAAGTCCAGTTCATCTGTTTTTTTTTCTATTTTTTTATTGTTATTTAATTACAGTTGTCTCACCATTTTCCCCCTTGCCCTCCCTGCCCCAGCCCCCAAGTCACTCCTCACCATGTTGTCCCTGCCCATGAGTCCTCTACTCATTCCTTGACTTGTCCCTTCCCCTTCTTTACCCCTGTTATGCCCCTCCCTGCCCCACACTGGTCACTGTCAGTTTGTTCTTTATTTCCATGTCTCTGATTCTGTTTAGCTCATTTCAATCTGGTGGTCAGAAAGGGAAAGGGAAAAGTTTGGTGTCAAACCCTGGGAAGCAGCAAATGAAAGCCTAAATGGTTTCCCTTTCTCAGGGCTTTCAATACGGTGCTCCCTGAGGTTAGGTGTGCTGCTTTTCTTGTGAGAACTTGGAGTTGATTGGCCTGGTGCACAGTTTGATCTTGACCGCTCTTCCTGTCTCACAGCGACCTTTGCAGCTTTGTCCACATCCCTTCTTTCGGCTCCCTCACTCTGCACTCTGGGCCCTCACATGCTTTTCTTTCTCTCCCTATCCCCATTGAAGTCTACTCCAGATTCTTCTATCACACTAAGGCAGAGGTTTTCAAAATGTGATACAAAGACCACGCACGTTAGACTTCCCAACGAAGCTTGGGAAAACGCAGACCGTAAGCCTGTTTCAGACTCTCCAAAGGAAACTCTCCGGAGATTAAAAAAACAAAACAAAACTGGGAATCTGCATTTTAAGAAACAAATGAATTGTTGCCTTTGCAAATTAACGTTAACTAATCAATGTAGAAAAGTAAAGTGTTATCTTTACCAGGGAAGCTACATTTTTAACAGAAATGGTCACTGGATACCAAAGGCTGTTAAATTCAAAGAAGAAAAAAATCTTTCTATAGCAGTGGCTCTCATCCTTGAGTTTCCATTGAATCCCCTGAGGAGCTTTAAAAAATGAAAATAACCACACCCGGGCCATACTCTACAAGAATTTCTGGAGCGGGGACATCAGTAGTTTCTAAAAGCTCCCTGCGCCCTCCCCACCGCCCGGGCTGCCAGTGCATAGCCAGGGTGAGAAGTACTGCTCTGCAGGATGGAAGGGGGGTCAGGAACGCAGGGCAGGCTTCTCCATGGAACATGCCTAGGAGTCACCTGAGAGTTTTATCAAAGTGGAGATGATGGTTGTCAATCGGGATATTGCCTGAGGTTTGCATTTCTAATAAGCTTCCAGATTCTCAGACCACACTTGGAGTAACAAAACAGTAGAGACCTTGTTCTCAAACTCGGCTGCATGTTAAAATCAGCGGGGGAACTAACTGTACAATAAGCTGGTGCCTAAGATGCACTCTAGACAAATTAAATCAGAATTTCTGGGACTAGGACACAGGCGTGAGCATTTTTTTTTGTTTGTTTTAAAAGCTTTGCAGGTAATTCCAATGTACAGCAAAGGCTGGGAACCAGTGCAGCAGAGGGTGAGTAAACTCATCTAAATCCCAAAGAATTTAGGAGGTTTTAACCACATTGAAAGCCCACAAAGCAAAAGAGGTTGACCTCTTAATTGATGATGTCAGACTGTAGCATTATGAAATGTTTGTCTTAATTTGTGTCCCTTGGTTGTTGAGAAAATTACCCTCCCTTTCAATCCCCCTCACCACCACCACCACCACCACCACACCGTCCTAGTTACACCTTCGTGGCCGGTACTCAAGTGTTTCCAGAGTTTCCAAGTCCTGAGCATGACTGGGGTGAGTTTCGCTCCCAGTTAATCTGGCTTATTGTGTTCCATTCTCAGACATGGGCTGTGCTGACTTTTTAAGTAGGACTTGCAATCCAAAAATTTAAAAACATGTGAGGTCATAGGGAATCTTTTTAAAACAAATTATTTGGTGCTCATGGAGACAAGAGGCCTAATGACATTGTGTAAGCAGGCTGTCCGGAGGGGCTTCCCGCAGCTCTGCAGCGGCCCCTGGAGCATCCGGGACAGCTGGAGGCGCGTGCTGGACGGCAGGGGAGAGTTGCTGGCAGACTCGGGCTTCCAGACTTTCTCTCCACGGGTACCTCCGTAGGGACCGAGATTTCACTTTTTCCTGGTGGTCTAATAATTTTGGTTTTCAAGCAAGAAGTCCTAAAAATAAATTCATATGCCCTCCCTAACATTTTAAACTTCATTTTTTTTCGCCCAGTGTGGGCCATGATGGGTCTCATCCAAGGTTTTCAGATGGACCCTATTGCTTTTCTCCTGACACTCTTCCACCATATGACATAACCAGGCAGGTCTAACCTGGTGACTTTTGTTCTCCTGTGGGATGTGACACACAAGCTTTCTGCTTTCTTTGCCTGTCACTGTCCCCTAGCTCTGTGTTGGGATAAAGGTTTCAGCACTATATTTGTATTTAAGTTTTATGGTTGTTTTCTGCAGGTGGAGGGGAGTTCATTCAGTAAGGATTTATTTGTCACAAACACAGGAATCCCTCCAATTATCTTTTAAAGAAATTAAAAAAATAAAAAAAGGGTTTTTTATTTTTTACCATATTTTCTTTTACTGCTATGCTTACCATGTTTTTTACTGCCCTTTATATGAGTATTTTATTGTCTTTTATGTTTACTGCCAAATTTATCATATAAATACTGAAGGAATCATGAGATTCAGCCAGAACCACCAATTATTGTACTCCTGAATTTCTGTTTCTTGGAAATTATGTGATAATAAATGTTTGTTATTTATACTGTTAAATTTTGGGTTAATTTGTTACATAGTAACAGATAATCAATGCAACATTTTAACATAGTTATAATCTCTGTTTTAAAGTCCTTGTCTATTTATCCCATCATTTCTTATGTTCCTGGGTGTTTACTATTGTCTGATTTTTCTCCTTGTTTTATAACAACATTTCCAAACAAGGGAAAGAAAACATACACAAATTTTCTACTCTTTGACATATATAATCATAATGTTTAAAAACTGTGAGCCACACCTGGCTGGTGTGGCTCAGTTGGTTGGAGCATTGTCCCATAACCTAAAGGTTGTGGGTTTGATTCCTGGTCAGGGCACGTACCTAGATTATGGGTTTGCCCCCAGTCCAGGCATGAATGATCCCTGGTCCTGAAGCCTATGAGAGGTAGTCAATTGATGTTTCTCTCTCACTCTCCCTTCCTCTTCCCCTGAAAACAATAACAAAATGTCCTCTGGTGAGGGTTAAAAAAATAATAAAAATAAGAAAATTGTGGTAAAATATACATAACATGAAATTTACCATTTTAACCATTTTGTAGTGTACAATTCAGTTAACATCCAGTATATGCACAGCGCTGTGCAACCTCACCTCCAGTTTGAGAACACTGTTTCCATCCCCAAAGGAACCTGTACCCATGAAACAGTCATTCCTAACCAGCCCCCCGCCGTCTACCACTAATTTGCTTTTTGCCTCTATGGATTAATCTATTCTAAATACTTCATATAAATGGAATCATACAATATGTGATCTTTGGTGTCTGGCTGCTTATACTTAGCACAGTGTTTTCAAGTTGTAGTACGTATCAGTATTCCATTCCTTTTTATGGCTAAATAATATTCCATTGTATGGACATACCACAGTTAATTTGTTCACTCATTTATCAGTTAATGGACATTTGAGTTGCTTCCACTTTTTAACTATTATGATTAGTGTTGCTATAAATATTTATGGTACAAATTTTTGTTTCAACATCTGTTTTCTATTATTTTGCATATATATGTAGGAATGGAATCACTGGGTCATCTATCCTAAGTTTAACTTATTAAAAAAATCACCAAACTATTTTTCACAGTGTCTGAACCATTTTACATTCCCATTATCACTGTGTGAATTTCTCCATATCCTTGCTCGATACTTGTAATGTTATATATATTTTTATTACGGTTATTTCAGTGGGTGTGAAGTGGCACCTCATTGCACTTTGGGTTTGTGCAATGGGTTTGGGTTTGGATTTACCTAAGACCAATGACATCAAGCATGGGTAATAATTCTGTTGGATGCCGGACATTGTGATGTCTGCTTTGTTGAGCATCTGTACTTCTTCATTTATTTATTTATTTTTGCCATTTTAAAATTAGTGTTGGATTTTATTTTGGAAAGCAATTAATTTACTTCCAGATCTTCCCAATCCTTTCCAGGAATTTTTAAAGTTCTGTCGGCGCACATTGAAAGTAGCCTTTGCTCCAGGGCTAGCCCACTTCCTAAGGTAGAGCCTTTTGCAGATGCTAATGAAGACCTGAGGGTTCGTTGGGGTTTCTTCACTTTGGCTAAGAAATGTTCAACTTGCAGCTTGATGTAAGTTTTCTTTCCTTAGTAGATGTTCTTGTATACTTTTACCCTATATTCACAGCTTATTATTTATTCAAACATTGAAAGTGATCTTTATGCAGATTTATGGAGCAATTTGTCTATGCACTATATTCTTTTCTGGCACTCCACACAAATTCTAGCCACTTCGACCTCCTGAACTGTGCTGTCTGCATCCTCTGCTCATTAAGACTCTGTGTTTTGCTTGAATTCTTTCTCTTCTCAATGTCTGGTAAATGCCTTCATGCAGAAAGCTGGGGCAGTCACTGGACTCAACTAATTTGTTTCCCTTCTTTCATGGGTCAGAATCCTGTGCTGACTACTGTATAGTGTCTAGAAATAGATGTTTCATAAATTTTGTCCAGTTTTCTGGTTGTTTATGGTCAAAAGTCTAGTTTGAGACCAGTTATTCTATTATGGCCAGATTAGAAATATAAACATTGTTTTTAGGTACTATCTCATAAGAAAGAAAGCTTCTTTCTCAAAGCTTTAGTTCATCTGCAAACCTACAAATGGCTTTCATTGGTCAGTCAGGTAATAAATTGGCTTATTTCTCAACTGATCTCCTTGGTTATCAGATTATGCTCATTGTAGATCAATCATTATGGCAAGGTGGATTGTAAATAGTTCCTGTTTTGCTTAGTCCAATTAGGATTCACCCTTGAACCCTGACTGATGTGACTCAGTGGATTGAGTGCTGGCCTGTGAACCAAAGGGTCATTAGTTCAATTCCCAGTCAGGGCATGTGCCTGGCTTGTGGGCCAGGTCCCCAGGAGGGGGTGCGTGAAAGGCAACCACACATTAATGTTTCTCTCTCTCCCTTCCCCTCTCTCTAAAAATAAACAAATAAAATCTTAGAAAAAAAAAAGACTCACCCTTGAAACTGAAAGGAGTCAGCTCCATGGGGCAGGAATAGATTTATGAATTAAAATTATGAATAATGTTAGGATGACAGAAAGGGGGATAGAATTCTAAGGTAAGTAACTAACAAATATTTGCTACATGTATTTTGTAAACAATAAGTGGAAGGGCAGAGAGGTAAGGCGACCTGCCCCGCAGCTCAGGTATAATCAGTGACTGAGTTAGGGCTTAAGCCCTGGCCCATTCGACTTCAAAGGCAATAAGGATGATGGAGCAGAATGTTATTTAAAGGACTTTGCAAATATTAAAATACTTTTGTATACCTTCTCTTGTTTCCATTCTTCATACAGTTCAATGGGGTAAGCAAGGCAGGTATTGGTCCCACTCTACAGATGAGGAAACTGTGTCTCAGGGAAATAAAGTGGTTCAAGAACGTGTGGCTTGTGTGGAACTGGAACTAGAACCCCAACCCCCTGCTCTTTCCATGGGACACCGTTATTCCAAAATTCCTTTGGTTACTTAGCCCAGTGGTTTGTTTATTCCCTTTCTCTTACCTGTTAAAGAGAATCGATTTCAGAACTTCATCATGAACCATTTGGTTTTCATTTCTTAATTTTACAGCTGAGCTCCTTTCCCTGGGAGTCGCAAACCACAGAAAGAAGATAAAATACTGTGTTTGTTTTATTCCTCTTCTTGGTGAAAGATCTTGGCTCCTGGGATGAGTTAGCTTTGTTTGGCAACTTGATATAATCGACATTGATTACTTGAATCATTTAAATCTCTTTATCTTTTTAATCTTTCATGCAGAATTAAAGATGGTCATAGGTCAGGGACTATAGGCGAGAAGATTGCATTACATGCTTTTTCTAATAGTAAAAACAGAAAACAAAACAAAATGAAAGAAGTTCAGAAGACAGTGTCTTGGAAAGAACATGGGCTTTGGCGCCTGGGAGGGGAGAATTAAACCCTATCTCCGCTACTTAGTCACTTAACTATCTTAAGCCTCAGTCTTTACAGGTATGAAATAGGGATAATAATAAATACTTGGAAGGGTAATTCTAAGAATTAAATGAAATAATCACATAGTTGATGACCCTAGGAGCTATTATTACAATATTATTACTTTAAGACTATGGAGAGTTCTGGCGCTCTGAGAGCAATGCTATAACTTTTGGCTCTTTGTGAGATCCTTTCTCCAAGGCTCATTAAAATGTATCAGGAAGAGAATCATGGTCCAAAGTCTTACAAAAACATTGGTAAGGCTGAGAGGGTTGCTTTTTCTTAGCCTGGAAATTGTAGTAGCTTTGACCCCTTGTGTGTAGAAGATGTTCTAAGCTTCAATCTCAATGTTTACAAAGTGAAGACAGTGATGATAAATGTATATGCTTCCAGAAGTAGTTAAAAACAAAAAAAGATAATCTCTGTAAAAGACTCAGTGACTAACAACTAGTAAGAACTCAAGAAGTGCTGGTTTCTATTGCTCAAGATGAAGATGAACCCGGAGTGAAGTGCAGAGTGGAGACGATGCCTGGGTGTTCTGGGAACTCTGCTTTTAACTCCTAATGTGTAGGGTTTCACAACCACACCGAGCTACTTATTGGCTTCCCCTTTTTGGTTAATGTTTTCAATCTCTCAAGAGCTGAACTATCTCTGTCTCTGGAAACTGGACCTCAGAGAAACCACTGAAGTTGTAATAGATAAATGCTATGCTGGGCAGATTGATTCTGGAAAGAGGCTGTGAACCCCCCAAAACAGAGTGAACGAAGTTACTGAGTTAGAAAATGCTGCCGGTAGCAGAGGCTGACAGGCATGGGGTGAAGGCCAGAAGGAACTTGGGGAAATGGTGTTCAGTGCAACGGTGGGGAGCAAAGGTTTGAAGAAACTCTGAGGTCTACCGTGGGTTTTAGGGGAGGAATAACAGCATATTTCTACATCTGACAATGGCAAAATAGGTAAAGGAGTTCAGATACTACAGGGGTAGGCAAAAGCAGGTTTACAGCTGTAATACAAATAAATAACTCAATATTTAGCAAATCATTATACAAGAAAAAGCTCTGTTTCCCGTACTCACAACTGTAAACCTACTTTTGCCAGCCCCTGACCATTCAGCTAGTGACAGCCCAATAGCCATGCCAAACAGGAAACAGAGGAGGAACAAAGAGTCCACCACCCAGACAGCCGAGAGGGAACCTCCAGTCATCAAGCAGCTCTTAGAGACCAGTTGTTGTCACATATATGTCACTTCACTTCATTCTCATGCAACTCCGTGGGGCAAGTACTATTATCAAATCCATGTCGAATAGATGTACAATTTCTTTCCTGGGATCATATGAGTAGTCAAAGTTAGAACTAGCTGTCTTATATGATTCAGTTTCTCATAGTTGCCTTGCCTTCTGAAACCTGTGGAATAACTTCAGTGGAGATAGCAACAATTTTATATAATCACAACTTAAGGTACATGTATTATTACCAAATACCATGTCACTAAGAGACTAATACAGCTGACAAAGAGAAATGAGAGAAATTATTGGTAATCTAGAAATCGTCTGCGCTGTAAGTGCCAACTTGGAAGCAATCTGGAATTATTTGGTTGTTTAAATGAGGACTACTTGCATTAAAATAGTTGTTAATATAAAGTTTACCCTTCTTCTCCCCCTACCCCCCAACATGAGAGTAATCCCTACTATATCTGGAATCCTAGGAATCTAGGCTTAAGGAGTTTTTCCAAGAACTCTTAAGGAAACCATATGGTTCAGGAGGCACTTCCCAGAAGTTTCCACCAAACCCCGAGGAGTTCCTGCTGGTCACATGTGGTGGCCTCTGTGAGCTCAGTCTCTTCCCTCCGTTTTAATCAAGAGCAGGCCAAGGGTATTTACCAATTTTGAAAACCCATCTATGTACTTGGCTTGCTGTGGAATCAACTACTGCCTCAGTAAATCCCTCCCAATGCGAGAGATCTGCTCCAACACATTCATTCAGGTCCCCGCCTCCATGCGCTCTAGGAAGTTGGGGCAGGAACTCTCTTACCCCTAAAATTTTTCTTCATGCAGGCGCCTTCTCTGAATAACTGCTTGTATGATGAGATGACCTCAGATCTGACCTGAAACAGCAGAGCAGCTCCCAGGAACAGGATTCAGCCCTCTAAGTTATCACCCTCTGCCTCACAGATCCTTCTGAAGATCTCTGGGGACTTGTGAGGTAGGCACTTTAAATCTGATCTCTAAAATTCTTACTGATTAGGAATTTTTACTCTCCCAGAAGCCATGGGCACTCTCGGCTCTCATTTGAAAACTATCTTGTCTCTACAACCAAGTTCATATTTTTTATTTTCATAGTACCTTGGATCAGTTTCCTCCAACACTCTAATTAAATTAGATGTTTTGTTAGCTTTTCCATGTCTCTCTGTAAATGCTTTAGCCAATGGGTAACCAACTGCTTTCTTAAAGATTTCCCTTGGACATGGGTTCCCCAGCTACACCATTTATTTCAGGAAGGGCAACACTTTGCTCAGTTACCCCTTTCTACCAGTCATTTCCAAATAGGGTTTTCCTGTTATTTATAGCTCCGGGCAGTCTCTGCAATTATTCTCACTTCTTCCTTCTTCCTTGCACAAGGTTATTAGTTATCACACTATCTCAGGGTGTGAGTGCAAGGAGAAGCACTGGGTAAAAAGAGCGCTGTCATTCCCTTCTGGTGGAATATTATTGGTCACATTCTTCAATGACTTTTCCCCTGATACCCAGCTCATCTGAAGCTGTCTTAGATGATTCATTTCCAGGGAAGAATTCCAGGGAAATAAATTACCCCACCAAAGTTTCTTACCAGTATGATTTTTATGTGTCCTGATTTTCCACTTGAACTTGAGCAAAGAATTGCTTTTATTACTTTCCTATGGCCTGCAACTGAGAAACTAGAGTTGGGGGTGAGAATGTTGGGCCCTACTTCCCTGCAGCAAAGGGGCTCTGCAGAAGCATGTTGAGGCTCTGTTTAGGACCAAATCACGTGTGATTTAGCAGTTTTTGTTCTAGTAAATAGGAAGCCTCTATACTAAGAAGAGCTCTAAAAATTCAATGAGACTCTAGTATTGAGATTATGAGTGTGCATAGTGCTGAGGTGGTTTCTTTTCATCTGCGGCCAGTCCCTGTGGGCAGGGTTTGGACCGCGATTCTTACCGAGCATGAAGAGGAAGTGAGTAAGAGAAAAAGCTGATGAGGAGAGAGAAATAGTGACGGGTTCCGAATGTCCTTTGTTTTTCTTGCCTTTCCTCAGCTCAGGGTAGGAGGGAGACAATAATGATAATTCTCAAAGTCTACAAGTGTTATTATCTTAGGGCACTAGAGGTGGAATCTTTAAAAATAGGTAAAAATTACCTGACATAGACATCTTTTGGGAATTTCAGTTCCTGGGAAGTACAGACATAATTCCAAGATTTCTTTACCATCCTACCTAAAGTATTCTTTTATTGCCTCCTCTCGTACCTACCAATTCCTTTAACCCACTATCTAACAAGTAAACTCAAAGGTAAATTTATTCAAATAAAAAAAATAGCATAGCAACATAACTGAAGTCAAATATTTGAGAAAGTTACTTTTCTCACACATTCTATGGGGTGTGAAAAAACTAGGAATATGAAATTGTGGAGAAATAGACTAAATGTAGCAGGAAAAAAACGATCACAACCTCTGGGATTTGCTACCCAAAAAGAGGGAAGTCATCTGCTCTGTGCCCTCAGGGTCCAGCTCCCCTTCCCAGGCCGAGAGCGTGGCTAAACTGACTTCTTGCTGAGCGGCTGCCCAGGAAAGCGGAGGCTGCAGTTCTGGAGCTGGGTTACTAACCAAAGCATCGTTAGTTCCGAGTTTTCAGCAGTTCTCTGTGTTTGTGTGTGTGTGGGGGGACATTCCTTTGTTATGGGAGGACCACCACAAATACCTTAATTTGGCCATGTGGTTTTTAGGAACTAAAGTTCTCTGCTATTCCTATAAAAGGTTGACTTCATTGTGGGCAGAGTTGGGTTTTTGCAGACTTTATTTCCTTCAAGAAAATGCTGATTTTTCTAAATATGACTTAGACTATATTTGGTATTAAAAATTATTTGTTATTCCTATGAAGCAGGGGTGTGTGTGTTTTCACAGTTATCCACAGGCTATATATACATGGTGTAATATTATCTATTTTATACATACATGATTTGTTTCATGAAAATCCATTGTCAGCTGGGCCAGTGAGGGGTCAGGGAATTGCTATGCTTATTTTACCTTTTTCTCAAAAGACCTCCAATGAAGGGTGAAATTTCAAGAGCTCTTAGCATATTAAAAAAAGGGTTAGAACTTGGCAAATGGTATTGCAGAGTAGGGCATAACCTGGTAGATGTCAAAGATAGGAATGTGGGAACATTGAAATAAAAGGGTAGCAAGAAATTTGGCCTGAGAGATGTGAATGTGTGATCAGAGAGAGCATCCTGGAGAAGATCAAAAGTGGGGAATTCAGCAGATTAGTGGGAGACCCTCTGTGTGCAGTGAACTGTGTTGTTCGCGTAAATGAATAGGTATGAACTTGGAATTTATCGTAGAATCTGTATTTTCAAGTGAGAAGGGACTGAAGTTGCTGTGTGCCAAGCACAATGCTTTCGTGCTTGTATTTCCAGGGGAGGCAAGAGTCCTGAAGCTAGTTAGACACAGACTCAAAAACTGGCTCTGCCACTTTTTCGCTTTGTGACCCCGAGCAAATTAACTAACGTTTCTGAACTCTAGTTTTCTCTTGTATAACATGGGGTGGGGTGGGGTGGAGAAAGTCTTCCTTTGCAAGATTTTTGTGTGAATAAAAATTAAAAGTTCTCTGAAGTGCATGGAATATTTTAGCCACTCTGTGAATGTTGATTCTCTGCTATCTCTTTAATAGTTTAGGACACTGAGGTTTAGAGATTCGGTGCTGTTTTTGATAAAGAGTTTTGGCCAAGTTTAGGCTCCTTTTTCTCTGGTCTGACTCCCCCACCCCCATTAGAATTTGTCACCCCTCGAGTTTGAATGAACACCACTAGGCAACTGGACGCATGGGGTGATGCTAGGTCATCAGGCAGTTTGTAGGAAGGCAGCTACTCCTTTCTGTTTCCTAGAAAGGCACACACAAAAAACACAAAAAACAGCACTACTATGAAGACAGTAAGGCAGAAGGCCAATCAACTGTCCCTGAAGGTACATAATTTAATCCAGTGGTTGAGTTAGAGAGAAAAGAACTGTGAGATATTATGCAGTAGTTAATGGCAGGCACTCAGCAGATCTGAGTGGAGTAGTAAAAGCATTTATTGAGGAAAAAAAGTGTTTCTTGATGAGCCACTGGTCTGATAAAGCTAAGCTTTTGGGTTATTGCAGATATAACATGAAAGTTATGTTTCAGCTTTGAGATAATATTTCCTCTGTCATTTCCTGGCGTAATTATCTGGACATTAGCAAGACGTAGGACTGAACTTTGAATTCACTGGTTCAAACACAGGGAGCAGAAGCTCAAAAAAATTCTGTGAGATCAGTCTGTGCTTTTTTACCTTAGCACTCTGAGGCTGCAGTCCTGTCTTAGTCACTCTGGGTAGATTCAAAAGGGCAGCAGCCCAAGCTCCCTCTCTTTCCCCATTTGTTTTCTATGGTAAAATGTACAAGGGTGATTGTGTCTGTGTGTAGTACAAGTCAAGAGCCATGTGACTTGTGGTTTTCTGAATGTCCTGGTTGCTTTTTCCAATGTGATATCCACCCTCCTCTGAGGAGTACAGCCTAGGAGCAGATACGTAGATTTGTGGGTGCACAGACATGAGACATAGTACCCTCTCCTGGGGCCGTGGTCCTAGTGGGCAGACGGGAGACAGACACGCTGAGCGGTGTGTTCTCGGATGGTCACTGGAGAGACTGATGTCGTTTCATAGTCCATATTTCACAATAAGGCGCTAAGCCTCGCTCTCTATCCTCTCAGAACTGAACCATGTGCACAAGCCTAAAAAAGGAAAACTAAAAGCAGAACATGAAGAATATGTTCCATTATAAGCTTAGGAGGGAGGTGAAAAGTTTAAGCAAATGAAAAACAGAATCATTGTCAACGGTTGGATACCGTGGTTCAACCTACAAATGTACCCCGCCATTAACCAGCTGCCAGCAGCCTTTTGTGGGGCAAAAGAAAATACTGCATGATATGAGAGAGGTATTTAACTCTTTTTCCTCAGCTTGATAAAATGCAGGCGTTCAATCTTTTACCAACTCTTATGTGCTATGGAGAAAGAGTTTTAATAGGGAGCGAAATAACAGACCCCTGCCACAGAGACGTGAAGCTGGTATAATCAGAGGAGAAAGACCATATTATTTAGGATAAACAAGAAGGGGAGGGCAATGTAATTGGTTCCTGATGTTCCACATAACACAGGCCAGAGCTCTTAAAACCTAGTGGCTTATTTTTATTTGTGAACAGATTTGATTTTTTTTTTTTAAATGGGTTTTCCATCTGTGTTGGTGGAATTCCAGTCAAGGAACTTGGATCCTGGCTGCTTTGATCTTGTGCTCACCTTTCAAAGCCATAAAAAGGTCTTCTTTTTCCTTTATGTAAAAGTACTTCCAGCCAATATTTAATATGAAAGAGATGTTTATCAGACTTAGGATGGGCATATTGAAGCTATTCAGCGCTGGGCAGTTTCCTTTCCCTGTCTCCTTTTTCTCGTACGCACCCTCCCCCCACCAGCAGTCTCCATGTCTTGACTATATTTCCTGTTGTGAGTTTGTACAGCTGAGGGAGGTGTAGGTAGCAATTAATAAAGTTCTTATAAAAGAGAGAAGGAAAGAATGAGAGGGGGGTTACTGTGTAAGGAGAGACGTGCTTTAATGCAATGGTAAAACCTCTGACAGACAGCGGGCTCTGATTATTTCAGAGAGCTGACAATTTCAGAACTGTTTGCCAGATCTTGATGCGAAGCCCAGACTTAGAGGCGGTATTTGGAAGATAATTCTCGGTGGGTGCTGCTGTCCCTCCCCGCCTTTCTGCTTCTAGGAAGGCTATCTGTCTGTAAATTATTTAAATTCAGCAAGCAAATAAGTCTCTTTGTGAACTTTTGCAAATAAAATGGGGTTTGTTATTTTAAAACTCAACCAGTGGTGATAAAATAGATCTTTCTTCACGTGAAATAAGTCATCTGGTTTCTAGACACAAAGCCTGGTCATCTGAGGTGATTTGAGAGCAGACTGACATTTTTTCAGCTCATTTTTCACATTTTTTAATATAAGCTGTGATACCAGTTTCTATTAAATAATTAATAATTAGCATTGTTTCTTATGTAAGGTAAATGTGGTGATAACAATGGAACTTGTGTTTCTCTCAATATTTAAAGCAAAACAGCAAGACAGAAATGCCTCCACTTTAAGGAAAATTGATTTTTGATCAACCTTAATGTGCAAGTAAGATGCAGTAGAATGAATATGTGCACATGAAGAAGAATTCATTATTTGACCCCCAAAATACTACAAAATTCCTTTTAAATTACAGACTCTGGAAATACAGTTTAAAGATACTTGTATTAACCATAATATAATTAATATACATTTTTTAAGTAATATCAATGACAATAAAAAATTACATTTCTAAACAGTTTTCTTTTAGCTTTGTGTTTTAATAAAACAATGGCCACAGGCTTTGCCTACATTACCCGCTTCTGCAGCTAGCAGGTTTTGAAGAGATTTCTTCATATTCTACTAACACAGAATTCTAAAACCACATGGAGGAATTAAGCCTTTTTTACATAAGGGCCATAGGATGGTTGCTTTCTTGAAAAATAATTAGTAAAATTGTAGTGAAGGATAAAGGAGGCAGGACAATGTCAGCTTTTAAATATTCCTTTATCTCCCAGTCCAGATGATGGTAGAAAAATGCTTGAGCTATAGGTCAGCTGTTTCAATGTTTCTCCCCGAATCAAAGAGGGAGGGGACTTATGGATCCCAGCTGTGCTTACTTTCGAGTTTCCTGGCTCTTTACTGTTCTGTAGTTTGTAGTCTACGTGTCCAAAGCTCGGGGGACGTTTCAGTTCAGCAGCTTGCTCGACTTGCTTTGCTTTGCTTTGCTTTTCGAGTGTCATACAGTTGTAATGATCAGCTTACTGTCGTGATGCACATAAATGGCAGGCCAAGGCAGGAACACACACACACACACACACACACACACACACACACACACAGAAGAATGGAGAAGAGGAAGAAAGACTAGATACCAGAAAGTTAGCCCAGTGTATTGTATTCAGTTTCAAAGAAGCAAAAGTGGACGGGAGGAAGGAAATAAGGAACTGAAACATCAAGAACTGGGAAGACTGAAGGCCTCCTCTATCTTTCACATCCTAAGTTTTATTGTGCATCATGGTCACCTGGAAAGCTTGTAAAATGAAGAATTCCAAGACTCACTGACAGTTTTGGATTTGTCCAGGGCCCAGGATTCCGCATTTTAACAAGAAACACATTAATAGTTGTAAAAATGTTGAAGGGCAGTTCCTCCCAGGTATTGGGGCCTGGATCAGCCTGAAGATGGGCAAAACGCACATAACACAGTCCCATAAACAGAAGAAGGATGAGTGTTTCAGGGAAACTAGGGAACGTAGCTGGAGAAGTGCATGGGGAGCAACAACAACAGGGAGACTAACGAGATGTGGAGAAAGAGGGTGGAGGAGAAGGTGAGTAGCTACAGAGATTCTTGTCAGCTTGTGGCATCCAGATTTGCCTGTGGAGTTGAAATACAGGATAACTGAGTGCTGTTTATTGGCCAGAACCTGTGGCTATATTCCTTGATCCCTTGGTCAGTCACATGTCCCAGCCTCCCTCTTTGAGATACTTATTGCACAACAGGGACATCATAAGAAAGTGTATCAGAAATAAATGACTAATTGAACCCATTGTCTTCATTCCCAGAAGTTCTACTGAGGCACCTACTTTCTGTTCACGAGAAAGATGGAATTTTAAAGCAGTTGAAAGTAAATCAGATCTGGAAAGACAGGATCTAAAATTGCCAATAGAAAGATGGGAGCCTGTTATTCTCGGTCTCAGAAAAGAAAACTTCAAAACTTCGAAGTTCAAGTGTGTGTTTGAAGAGTTTAGAGTTCAGAATGGTATCTGGTTAGCCACTGATAATTACAAAATTTCTATGTATGAGGGACTTGGAGGCAGCCATAAGGTTGGAAGAAAGCCTGAGGTTGGGTTTGCATTAGCATTTTACATAAGTTTGAGAACGGTTGTTCATCTGAAACAATAAGGGGTGATGGAGATTATTGGTGGTAGGGTGGGGGTGTTTAAAGTGATTCCAGACCCTTTTTTGATGAGCCAACAAGGAGGCTACTACTCCCTGAAGCAAACTCACATAAGGTCCCACTAAAATATCTATGAAACCACAGAGAAAATGAAAACATGAGTCTTACAGAGACTCACCAACAATTGCCCACATCCTGGAGGGGACTTAGCTGACTACAAAGACCTTGAAATAACTTCTGTACAACCTACTGCCTAAAATGAAGCAAGGTGGAAGTCCCCACCACGGCAGTCTCTTTGTTTCAACAGCAGACACTCGCTGGCCTGCCGATCCATTCAGTGTCCTTGGGTCATCCATACGAAGGCACATGGAAACACCTGGTTCCCTTGCATGGCATGCACAGGTATGGGAAGTCATCACTCCAGCCACCTCATTCTGCCAATGCTGCATTATAGCTGTCACAGACTGTTGGACACCCATCATGGTGAGCTAGTATGCACAGGGCTATGCTTGACCGAGGCAAGCGGTGCACTCCCTCCGGAGTCCCCGGTTTCCCTGATACCTGTTCCAGATGCGTTTTACTGATCTACACCCTAAGAGGAGAAACGTGAGTCCACTGGGATCTGAAGACCTACTACCTCTTCTCTTTCTCCACACTCCACAGGAAAAACAAAGTTCCTTCCTGTGTGGCCAGGCCTTTGCTTACTGAATACTCTCTTCTTTACCCTTGTAGAGGAATTCTGTGATCACATTGGCAATTATGAAGTGAGAGCTCAAAGAATTCAGGAAATTCTTTTCTCTCTGGGCAAAGCCAGTTGACAGTCAGAAGCTAAACAGGGACTGCCCTCTTTCTCTTGCATTCCTGGTGTTAATAGCTCTAATTACCCCTGACCATCATTCAAGTTAGAATGCCCAAAAAGGGAAAACCACATTAAAATATTTTGAAAAATATTAGTCATATTCCATGAACATTTCCCCAGTTAATCATTTTGAAAGAGGAGCTTGTTTTTATTTACAGGCATTTTAAGTCGGTATGTAATCTTACTGAATAAGGGGAGCAAACTGCCTTCTCGCCTTCAGCCCTTCCTCATCCCTTATCTGCCTTCCTCAGGTCTCTGTTCAGATGTCATCCTTACAAAAGGTCTTTCCTGACCATTCTGTCTAAAATAAGCACTGCCTTAAAGACTCTGCATTCACTTTTCCCTACTCTTTGTAACACTTATTGCTACCCCACCCTCTCTGCCCCCAACATTGGAATGGCAACTCCTTGAGGGAGAGCTACAGGGTATTTTGTTAACTGTTGTATCCCTAAGGTCCAAAGGGGGCTTTTCTGCATTTATTAAAATGTATTTTTTCTCTTTTAATGTCACTTTGGGTCATTTTAAATATTGCTCTGTGTTCTAGAATGTTGCTTTTAGAATATTTTCATCTAAATATATAAGTCAAATTGATTTGTACTTTTTACTGTGTTAAAATCTCCTTGCATTTCTAATAATTTTTGGTTTAGATAATTAATGCAATATTGTCTGATATACAAAGGTTCATTACTACATCCTTTTGATAAATTATTACTACTATCTTTTTGACAAATTATACTATGAATTATCCACCTTTATGTTACTTAAATTTTCCCTTGAATATTATTTATTCTGATCTTAATAATGCCATCCATGGTATTTTAAACTAGAATTTACCTAGC
Organism: Tonatia bakeri; assembly: GCA_004024845.1. Lineage (NCBI taxonomy): Eukaryota > Metazoa > Chordata > Mammalia > Chiroptera > Phyllostomidae > Tonatia > Tonatia bakeri. The sequence continues at coordinate 36,709 of PVIA01006840.1, forward strand.
ACTTTTCCATTCTGCTTGTTTTCAAACTTCTATTTTTATTTCAGTTCTTCTTCTTTTAAACAGTCAATAATTGTTATTTTACTTAAACACTCAACATTTAAAATTTTTTAAAAAATATTTTTCATTAATACCTGTACCCACATGTACTCTCTGATTATTTAGAAATAATTTTCAGACAATATTTAAATATTTTTAAAGAAAAGAACTCTTTATAAATAACCACAATGCTATTACTACACCTAAAAATTAATAATAGTTCCTTAATATAAAACATCCAGTGACAATTATTATTTCCCAATTGTCTCATTTTCCAAACATAATTTATTTGTTGGAACCAGGATCCAACTAGTACATTACAACTGGTCAATGTCTCTTAAATTCTGTTCAATCTAAAGTTCCACCTCTATCTCTGTGTTTTTCCTTAGTCCTCTACCTTTCAGTCAAATTCCTCACCTAAAACTGTCTCAAGTCAAGTTGTCAATACAGAGCTCTTGGACTTGACAATGAATGATATTCTTCACCGGTAGCCTTCCACTTATTTTATATTTCTCAGGTTTCATCATTATGCTGGACTGAGTCAGGTACAAGAATTTACCCACCCCTATTGCTTCTGCTATATCTAGTGGTTTCACTAGACATTATACATAATTAATAAGAATCACATATAGTTATTTACATAAGCTTCCTGAAAAATCTTCCCTTTCCTACTTCCCCTGTTGTATACTGGGGTTGGGAGAAAGGGTGCTATTAGTGGCGAGGGACTTGTGCAGTCTCTTATTACACCATAGTCCAACCCCACTAGTTCATATCTCTCCTTAGAAAATGTGTACTTGGAATCTCTTCATTTTCATCTGTCGGCCTTAGTTGCTCATTTTTGCAGAACTGGAAAAGTTTTACTCAACACCCTATTAGATACATATAGAATTTGATCTCTCATATCTCTCCTCCACATTCTTTATTTTCTCTCTTAAACATTTCACCTCTTTGTTTTTTGCTTGGTATTAATAACAATAGCTAACATTTAAGTATTTTATGTATTAGACATTTAGATTTTGTATAAATTACCTCATTTTATTCTGATGGCAATCCAATAAAGGGATTATTGGCTCATTGTTATAGATGAGGACTCAGCACCTAGAATCAGTACTTCTGATGTATTCTCTAAGGTGTAGAATAGGTAAGGCATTTGTCACAGTAATAGCAAGACCTTGTTCACATTAATGAGGACTAAATAGAGAGCAGAGAATCTAGTTTTATCATTGTTCTCTTGGAACAAGATAGATTACTGTAGTTCAGACTTAAACAACTTATTGCAGGGGTGAAGTGGTTAAGACTCTGAAACTTTTTTCCCTGGGTTGAAGTACTATACCTACCACTCACTGCTGACCTGACCTCAGGTAAGTCACTTGATTTCACTATTCCTTAGTTTCTTCATGTATGAAGTAGAAATAACAATAGTATTGACCTCATAGAGTTGATACGATGCTCATGAGTTAATATGTATAACATGTTTAAAACAGAGCCAGAACTATGAAAATAATGTAAGAGCCATGTACATACATAGAAAAAACTCGGTTAGCTGTTATTATTTAGTTTTTCATGAATATTCATATATAAATTCAGTGAACAAAGTGAGGGAAGTATTATTCAGTAGCAAGTTCCATGAAGAAACAACCAAAGCACAAAACCCACATTTTCTTTTCACAAATCCTGCCTAAATTATCCACATCTGAGTAAGAAAGTGGGAATGACATACTAATGGAAAAACAGGCTAATAAGCCTACCCTAGTTTCACATTCAAGGGGTGGAATAATTTATGGGAAAGCTCTTAAGGCTTCTAAATGCTGCAATCAAATCACTATATGGAGAAAGTTACAAAATCAAATTCCAAACAATGAAAACATCAGTTCCTTAATGGAACAGTTCCAACCATCTGGCATTCATATGTTGTATGCAGGGCGGCTATTGTACAGACATAATGACCCAATCCCACCTCTAGGCAAGAAGCTGCATGAAGGAAGTTCAGCCTGGCCATTTGTAGTTGGTTAACATTACCCGAAGAGTTTTTTTTTTAAGAGAGCACAAAAAGAAGGAGCTTCAAATATTCATGCATTTGTAGAGTGCAAGAGAGTAGGCAGATTTCAACACCTCGGAAATAGATTTTTTCTTTAAGGCAATTTTTATAAAAGAAGTGTCCTGTTACATGGCTGGATAGAGTCTTGATGATAATCACTTGTTTTTGCAAAACAGATTTAAATTAAATATTGTATAGTTTTCTTACTATAGCTTTAAACTGATTTTGAGTAAAACCTGAAACACAGGAAGTACTGACATTTCATTTTCTTTGAGAGAACTGATCGTTTTGTTAGCATATTATCTTTTCCCTTTGTTAAGGAACTTGACTTACAATAGAAGGCTCCTTCATTCACTTAAAATTAATTAATCCAACAAGTATTTACTAAACCTCTACTAAATGCTAGATACTAACTTAGGCTAGATACTAACTTTACCTATTTAATAGAGTAAAAAGACAAGCTTTTAAGAAATAAGAGCAAGTGTGTTATAAAAAGGGAAGGTTGATCTAAAATGTTAATGACAGGAGAGATTTAATGAAGGTAATTGAATAAGATGAAAGAGAAGATGCAAGACAAAAGGAGATGGGTAAGACAGTTTAAAATTCAATGTAAACACAATATACATTGGAGTGATTAAAAAGAAAAATGCTCTCCCAGGAAGTGAGGGGAAGAGGCATTTAGCTAAATGGAGAGCAGAGAACCAAGAGCCGGTATACGGCTAAGCCTGTTTCTAAAGCAGACAGAACAAGCGAAGTACAGGCAACAATCAGCGGGGTAGTATAAGAAAACTTTTCTGAACTTATTTTATAAAGTTTTATGAACTTATTATATAAAGATCTATCTTTGTGGATGTGAAGGGCTTTCTAAGTTAGAAGATAGTTTTCTCTTTTTGAAGAGGACAGGAGCAGTCAAAGATAGGCAAAGACTATGTATGTGCTACCCGTAAAGCCTACCGAGAAATGCCAAGGTTAGTCTAAGTAACCAAGTTGTGTACCTAATTGAGAGCATTTAAAAATTGTTAAAAAAGAATAAAATAAATTAATTTAGCCTTCAGCACCAGAAACTAAAGAGGATTACAGAATAAACCCAAGGAAATCAGTAGGAAGGATTGGAATATAGCAAAACGATTATTGAGATAAACAGCAAAAAATGAATAGCACTGATAAATACGTCCTAGATTTGTTTTTTTTTTGTAGAAAGTAAATAAAAAGACCTTTATCGAAGCAAGTCATTTAAAAAATAAAATATTAATGTATAGTACTAGAATAAACAAAGGCATAAATACTGTAACAATTCCAGTTCAAGCAAATTTTTTAGATTTATTTTTATTTTTCTAGTTCCTGCCATTTGAAAATCTCAACAAAATGACTACACATGACAATTATTTAAAGATAAATAGTAAGATAAGTTAAATAAGATAGTGACTATAGAAGATGCTTATTGCAGATACTTGCTCTCTTGGAAGTAGATGCTGAGGCTCAGTTAGGAAAGCAAAGTGTTTGTTGAGAAAAGGCATCTATGAAAGGACAAGGTGGAATAGCAGGACAGGGAAGGCGGAGCCACCAGACCATTGATACAGACCCCATGTGGTCTTTGCAAGCCCAGTGTGGATCTTGGGAGCAATGATGGTCCAGTAGAGAGACCCCTCACTGGACGGAAATGGGTAGGCCCTGGCACCACCCCTTTGCTCAGTCACTGGCCATGGTCCACCGTGAGAAGCACATCATCTAAGAAGAATGTGGTCTCATCTCAAAAGCTGCAGGGGACCCTGAACGTGCTGAAAGCCACAAACTAACAGCCAACCATATTCTTTGCAGCTGGTCGGTGAGTTCTTTTTTGAAATGGATCTGAATGGACATCTTCATGTCTTACATAGTCTACTTCCTGCTCCACGTGGATCCACTTCTCCAGACTTGTTGAGGTAACAGCACCGCCCAGGTATCTTGTGGGTCTCTCTTCCTAAGGAAAATCTCAGAAGAGGTTCGTGGGATCAACTACAGCCTTCATCAGCAGTTAGTGTCACGGCCACAACCAGTACTTAATTTTCTCCCCTCAGCCCCCCTCCATTATACATTCTAAATTCCCCTCACCCTCAGCTAACATCTCCAGCAGTCTTTGTAACTGATGTCATGATTTGACCTAAACTCTCCTTCCTCAGAGTAAGGAGAGTAAACATAATCTTTGGTAAACATAATCTTTAGTTGCTATATTTGTCCATTCATAGTCACAACTAGACAGAAGAGTACCAAGAAGCATCCACCTGGGCCACGTGAGTTCCACACTATCATCCCTCCACACCCCCATTTACTAAAGGTGGTCCTGTCTTCTCCTGCTAATTATCAGGGTGAGTCACCTCTGAAAGGTGACTGCGCTTCTTGTCTACTGGTATCTGGTCGCAGGGCCCCAAACTGGCTAGGCAGCAGTCACAGCTTACATTTTAACAGGGCTTTTGCTCTAAGACTTTAACCCGGGTAAGAGTGCAGAAGCACCAAGGCCGACAGTGGTCACTGAGAGTGATGCGTTCACCCTCTAACTCTATAGACCCACGAATTTTTCCTACTGGTGACAAAGTACCACATAAAGATTTCTCTGATCCAATGCATATACTGTATCCTGAAAGATAGTTCTCTGTTTCTGCTGAGTACTGTCTCCAAGTTGGAGCTTCATCTGTGTCTTCAGCAAGACATTCCATCCCTCCAAAGGAAGCTTCTGGATGGAGCCATATGTGACAGAACCACATGATTGATTCTTGCGCCTTCTTCACTGTAAATGAAATGCCTTGATTGAATGTTGTGTGGGATTTCATGCCTGTGGATCAAGCATTACATAAGCCTTGGATTGTGCTGCTGGTTGAGAGAGGCCCTGAGGGCATGAAGGGCAATGCCAACCTTATCCAGAATAAGTTTCTGTTCTTCTGGGAATGAACCACAAGCCCTTCTAGGATGGAAGGTGCCCAACCCAGTCAACTTGCCAACAAATTGCCAGGCGGTCTTCTCAAGAAATAGTCCATACTAGGGGCTCAGAGTTGGTCTATACTTTAGTTGTGAATTGCTCTCTGTTGCTGGCAGTTTGGACATGAGGAAGCAGCATCAGAGGGATCAGCTTTGCTACGTGGCAGTCTATGCTATTAGGCCCATGCATAGCCATGGTGGCTACTTCATTCCTGTGTCTATTGTGCTGCTTACAAAGACAGCCTCAGCATTCCTGCTTGTGGAGATGAACAGGAATTCTACTTCTCCCCTCTCCTTCACCAGTTGGAAGAATTATGGAAGGGGGGGGATCATGTTCATTCAAGTTCATTTGGGAATAGATTATGATACTCAATGCAATCTACGCTTGCCAAAACCTATACCTAATGGGTCTGATCCATGCTCTCTGTCTAAATCTCGACAAGTCAATGCAGATCGCTCTGGGAAGAAGTTCAGTTATTGTTATTGCTCTTCATCTTTCAGAAACTTAAAGTCCCACACATGGGTTTTGAAGGTAGCTTTTTGCAGATATTTTTATAGATGTTGTTTTGGAAATTAGAGATAAATTAGCCTCATCAGGAAATTCTGTCAAGACTCAGTTGCTATTACATTTCCCTGCTCAAACTGCATCTTTCCAGGGATGTTTAAGGGTCCTATGTTACTGTTCAGACTTCTTACAGTCTTCTATACTCTGCAAATTGGCAGTGATTTCTGCAAGGTCAACTCTTGTCTACATAGTAATCCTTCCAAGATTATGGCCATATCATAAAATTGGTTCCTATTCTAAGATTGTAATCTTTTCATGGTGTAGCCAAGAGGTGGCCAAGGGTTCTTAGCAATCATTGATGAGAACTTTACACTTAGTGGGTGTTACAGGCTGAATTGTGCCCCCCCACCAAATTCATTTGTTGAAGTGCTAACCTCTACTACCTGAGAATATGACTGTATTTGGAGACAGGGCCTTAAAAGAGGTAATTAAGGTAAAATGAAGTCAAAAGGGCAGGCCCTAATCCAGTAGTACTGTATCCTTATAAGAAGAGGAGATTAGAACACAGACACACAGACTGGGGGAAGTCAAGTGAAGACACGTGGAGAAAACAACAAGCTGAAAGCCAAAGCTAGAGGCCGCAGAAGGAACAACTCTGCCAACACCTTGATCTTGGGCTTTAGCCTCTGGAAGGGCAGGGCAATACGATTCTGTTGAGCTTGGTTCTTTTGTAGGTCTTTTCCATTCTTAGGGAATTAAGACCGCTCCTTTATAGATTAGTCACCATTCCAGAGTTTTATATAATGTTACCATATGAGTACCATCTAGCACTGGTCCTTAGAGGTTACCTCTGAGACTTCCTTGTTCAAGTTCACTGCTACTATGCCACCCATGGAATGTGAGCATCTTTTACTAAACTAGTTTGGGTTCCATTTACTTAAATACTCCTTGCAGTTTTTTCTTCTCATGGGTCTGCCTGTCTCCCCAGTAGCATTGCCAGGAAGCAGGGCAGAGGGACCCCCTGTTCTTGGGGCATGCCAATCTCTCTCTTTTGCTTCCCCACTCCTAGAGTATTGTTTTTCCCTAGGTATATACACACTGTTCTATGCCTGTAAACCCCCTTTTCCTAAGAGCTTAGGCTTTCTGTAAAAATTTTTGGCTCTTCCATTTGCTGTTTGCCACATAGTTTCCTAAGCAATGAGCTCAGAGCATATGACTATTCAAGGAGAGGAAAGTGGAAATACGGGGAGAAAAAAATGTGGAATAAAATCTAAAAACATAGTTCTGTTGTATAAGTATTATATACCACTAAAGACAGAAGAAACTATACACTGTTGATAGTAGAAATATATGTTTTGGCTATATAGAATTGTCAATAGAATACTAGCTGTGGAAAATCACAGGCTTTATACATAGAAATAAACTACTGACTTGTTTATTATAAATTTAATTTTTCTTAGGACATGTTTATAGTGTGTTTTGGTTTTACATTGGATACAGTCATTTTCTGCTCTTAGATGTTATGGTGTTTATACATGTTTAATCACAACTGTGCCCCCCTAAGGAGGTATGTCATGGCTCAACATTATTCCACAATAGTCTGTTTTAGAACTATTGTTGTATAGGTAGATCCAGGTAATTTCACTTGCACTTAAAGCATATTATTTAGCCCTGGCTGGTATAGCTCAGTGGATTGAGTGGGGGCCTGCACACCAAAGGGTTGTGGTTCGATTCCCAGTCAGGGCATGGGACAGGTGCCCAGCAGGGGGAGTGTGAGAGACAACCACACAGGGATATTTCTCTCTCTTTCCCTTCCCCTCTAAAAATAAATAAATAAAATCTTTAAAAAAAAAAGCTTATTATTTAGCTGTAATTCACAAACAATAAATTGCACCAATCTTAAATGTGTAGGTCAATGAGTTTGAACAGTTTTATACACCCATGTTACCACCACACAGAGCAAGAGACAGGACATGGCCCTCACACCTGAAAGTTTCCTTGTGTGACTTGTTAGTCTGCCCCCACTCCCTAGCCAATCACTGCTCCTTTTCTAACATCAGAGATTGGTTTTGCCTATTCTGGAGTGCCGTGGTAGCATGCACTGTTTTGTGTCTGCCTTCTTTTGTTCAGCATGATTTTGGGGGTTCATCTGCATTGTTGTATACATCAGGGATTCTTGATATTGCTGATGAGTCTTCCATTCATGTCCACTTTGTAAAAAATCTTTTAAAATGTACTGTGGCAGCATATATGTTGGCAGAGAAATGGGAAGGGAGGGTGACATAGATTTCCAGTTAAAGATAATCGAGGCTTAATCAGTGTGAAGGTGAAACATCTCTAACTTGCTCACCTTGGGTGAATGCCTGGTCCAGATGGCAGCCCTTCAGAATCTCCCTGTTTCTATGGTCAATCCACAGCTGGTTACACGGCGTCATTGACCCCCTGAGATTACAGTCAGAATGTGTGTGACAATATACAGGGTCCGGCACAAAGAACGCCTGTTTATTACAAAATCTTTTATTACAAAATCACAAGCATGTAATGCTATAACATAACAGTGTCACACTCAAGTATATCATATGACATTTTAGGTGAAATGTTCCAATTAAAACTATAAATTATTACACACGTATTATTACCTTACCATCCACATTCATGCAGGCCTTACTTCTGCTGGAACTTGCATATTAGTTTAAGTCAAAGTAAATGATAGATTCCCAAAATTTAGTGGCTCATGGAACAAGAAACTTCTTTCCACGTAATGGTCCAGAGTGGGCGTTACATCAGTCGAGAGGTTCTCCTTCCCCTGGACACTTTGGTGTCAGGACTTTTGACTGCCTATCACCTCCAGCCCATGGCTTCTGAGGTAGGCGTACACACTGTCATCACTGTCAACCAGAATTGGCAGTAGTCACTTAAGCTCACGTTCTACTGGAGAGAACTGTTGTGCGCCCTGAACTAACTATAAGAGAGGCTGGGAACTCTTGTCTAGCTGGGGCCAAGAAGGCAGGAATGGAGAGTGTGGTGAGAGGCCTCTAGTACCATGTGTGTACTCCACCTTGATCAGTACGGCACATCCATAGCTTTAGTTAGGTTATGAAAGGGCTCTACAACAGAAAATGTTCAGAGCCGCTCTTAAGGGGCCACAGTGCTGCTGCTTATGTCCTGCTCTAGAAGGTATAATAGGCTGTCAGATCAAAACAACAGAAAGGACATAAAAACACACAGGACTCAGGAAACCCTGCTGCCCCATTTTTGCCCAAGACAGCACAATACAGTTTACGTTCCTTGGAACACTCACGGCAGCTTATGAGGCAGACATCATAGCTGCTAGAACTCACAAGAACTCAGCATACTAAAATCAGCTGTATTTTATTTGAAAAAAAGGAACAGATTCTTTTATGGTTTGTGCTTTTTGTACTTCGTGTAAAAAATTTTTCTCTACCTTGAAATGATGAGGATGTTCTAAAGTCTGGAAGTTTTACCTTATAATTTATGTATTTGCATCATTAAGAACTGATTTTTGTTTACAGTGTGGGGCACAAATCCCATGTTTATTTTTTTAATATACAGTGTATATACAATATATATTGCTAATTGTTTCAGCACCTTTTACTCAGGAGAACATCTTCAATGCACTAATGTACCTTGACTCATCTGTCATTTATATGTGATCTGTTTCTGAACCTGCTATTCTCTATCAGAAGATTATTTGCAAATCACTGCACCAATGCCACATTATTTCAGCTGGCAAGGCTTTAGGATATTATGATATCTGGCGGGAAAAATTTCTCTCCTTGTGCTTCCATGGAATAATCTTGGATATTCTTGGCCTCTTCTACTTCCATGTGACTTTTAGAATCACTTTGTCAGGGTGTAAGAAAACCTCTAATACAATTTGGAGTAGATTGTTTTGTGTTTATGGAGTCTTCTCAATGAACATGATGGATCTTTTCATTCATGTAGGAATTTTTAAAAAAGATTTTATTTATTTACTTTTAGAGAGGGGAAGGGAGGGAGAAAGGGAGGGAAACATCAATGTGTGGTTGCCTGTCACACGCTCCCTACTGAGGACCTGGCCCACAACCCAGGCATGTGCCCTGACTGGGAATTGAACCAGTGACGCTTTGGTTTGCAGGCCAGCACTCAATCCACTTAGCCACACCAGCCAGGGCAATTTAGGAATTTTTATATATTTTAGTAAAGTGTAATTTTTACACATTTATATTAATTTTTATCCAAATTATAGTAAAGATTTGTTGCTTTCATAGTAAGACCTTTAAAAATTTATTGTTTCTAATGGCTGGGGCTTCTTTGTATATTGATCTTTTATTCAGCAATGTTGTTATACTTTCTTATTTGCTCTAATACTTTATTGCTTGGATTTCTTAGTAGACAACTATATCATCTATAAATCACGTTTTCTTGTTTTCTACACTATGTATTCAAATTTCTTTGTGTGTGTGTGCATGCGTGTGTGTGTGTGTGTTGACAATGGCCTTCAGAATGATGTTGAGTAACTGCTATCTTTGTTTTGTTCATAACTTTTAAAGGAAAATGTTTCATGAATTAACATTAGGTTATTGCTTCTAGAAATAGGTTGTCCAGGAAGTTCCTCCCTTTCCATTCTTACATTATGTTATCAACCATTCTTACATTATGATATCAACCCAATGTGCTTATAATTTTAAAACACACTTTGCTAAACTTGGTTTGATAATATTGTATGTATAAAATATTTACTTCTTTTGAGATTAGCTTGTAATTTTCCTTTCTATGTTTTTGCTTGAATTTGCTTTCAAGATTTTATTAGCTCATAAAATAATGTGGGTGCTTTTCTTTTTTTTTTCCTATTCTTTGAAACTATTGGAATACAGTTTATCTGTCTATGATGATCTGGTGTCTTCCCTACAAAAATTTTGATCCTTTTTGTAGGTAGATTTAGAAATACAAGTTTAATTTTTTAATGGCTATAAATATATTCAAGTTTTAAATTTTTTGAATCAGTTATTTTACAATTTACATCTCACTGAAAGTATGTACTTCAGTTGTTTTTGATTGTCCACAATGTTCTCTTAGTATTAAAAAACTACTGAAACTATAATTAAAATCTCATTCATAGTCTTGTTTCTTTCCTTTTTTCCCCACTATCAGTCTTACTAGAAATTTGCCTGTTTTATTATTGTTTTATAGAACTAGCTTTTTGTTTTGTGACCCTTTCTATGATTACTTTGTATGTATGTCTATTTTTAGCTCTAAAATTATAAATCTAACGCACATATATTTTTTGTTCTTCAGTTTCCCCCCTTTGTTTTAGATCGAAGCCTTTTCATCTATGTGAGGAAGATTACAGGATTTGCTTGTCCTGGGTCTACTTCAGGCATTATTGCACAGATTATTCATGCAGAAACATGAGGTCAGAAAAAAGGTGAGCCCAGAGTCACTCTTCAGGCTGCATGCAGCCCAGGATGGCCATGAATGCAGCCCAACACAAAATTGTACATTTACTTAAAACATCATGAGATTTTTTTGTGTGATTATGTGTCGCAGTGTATTTAATGTGTGCCCCAAAGCAACTCTTCTTCCAGTGTGGTGCAGAGACTGCAGAAGGTCGGACACTCCTGCTAGGGTTTTCATTCCATCGCAGTCTAGTCTCATACAGGATTGCCACATGCATGATCCCCACTCCTGGAGTCTCCTTATGCCACTTCTACCCTGAAGAGTGTGTTTTTGTTTTTTTTTTTTTTAAACTAAATTGGGCTGCCTCACCCACCTCTGCCACTGGCCTTTGAAAATAGAAAGCTTCCCTAAGGAGATGTTTTCTCTCCAGCCAAGAGGAAAAACACTGGAGAGACACAAATACCCCGTTTTAAAAGGAAGACACCTATGCCTGAGGGACATCTGAAAAGCTTTCCCAAGCAGGCTGAATTCTCTTAGGGGATCGTTTCACCAGAATATATTCTTTGAATTAGCCTCTGCATCAAAATGGACTGGAGGGAAAGTTTCCAACAGATCTTTTTGGCTGATAGTTTTGATTACTCTCTAGTAGAAAATTTCAAAGGCTTTTTGCCAGAATGAAGGAGACGTGGGGAGGAAGGGAGAACAGAACCCAGAGCAGTGACAATCAGCTTTTCAATCCTAAATGCTTCATAAATTATAGTCCTTGGACCACTAGATAATGTTGATAATTGGACAAAGTCTATAGTATCCTTTAAGATGTTAATGTAAACTATACTTGAAACATTCTCCTTAAAATTCTCTTCGTTTTGCTGGAAATCTCACGTTTGACCACACCAGCTGTGTATTTGGTTCAGCTGAAGTCATTTGAAGAAACAAACATAGAGAAACATCGCTTGGCAGAGGATAACAGAGGAAGGTTAGGACAGAAAACATTAGGACGACTCTCCAAGAAAGGGAATGAAATCTGAATGGTGAGAGGGCCACGGACAGAAAACATCATTAAAGAAGGCCTACCAAGGCATCCTGCATCTCTGTTGAAACAACATCATCCCCTCAGTGTTTTTTAAGAGGCCTATTTAAAAATATTATCTTACTTTGATAAACTTGGAACCTAATAAAATTCTGTTATGGGTGTTATTCCATTTTGCAGATGACAAAACGGGGCACACAGTGGAAGGGGTTCGTTTGGAGCACAAGACTAGTTTTGGCGGCTAACTCTCTGGGCTGAGCAGGGTTTGATTTTAAGGTTATTGACCGAAGGCTGGCTGCAGAACAAGTACTTTCTGACAGGCCCACACTCGTGAGGAAAACAGGTCTGTCCAGGCTGACCTAGTGTTTGGTTCTCCATTTCATTTAGGACAGGGCAGACCGAACAAAGAGGAAATGAAGTGTTTTACAGCGAACGCCTTGGAACTCTCAGTACACGTTTGTATGGACAGAACTCCTCATCTGACGTTAGAAAGGACCACACACTAATTAATTACAGCAGTCATTATATAATCTCAGCAGAAGCAGCCATATTCCTTAAGATAGGAGAGGGAAAATCAATATACTGGAAACTATCCAAGTTCAATGATAAGCAAGAAACTTATTTTCACATTACCTTTGATTTATGAGGAAGGACTAAATATTGGAATAATTATTATACTAACGATTTAACATTTATTGATATAATTAATAACAATAACTATTTAAAATAAAAAATGGAAATATTCTCTTCACTAGAAGATAGAGGAATTTTGGTTTTGAGAAACCTAACAGCAAATAAAAAGAGTGTGTAGTAAGAAGAAGACACGAAAACCAACTAAGTGATTTTTCTGAGTTGGTGAGAGTTATTGTTGAAACGAAAGCCCCTTGCAATATATTCTACTTTTCTTAACAATGTGTAGTTTTCATTATACTTAGATTTTATGGTGGACATTTTCTTCCTTGTCCTCATGTAATATACTTGTAGAGTTTAAGATCCACTCCTCTCATTATTTGTGAGATAAGAGTATATGCTTTTTCTGCATGTCGTACATGAATATGTTAGTGCGTGCGTGAATTAAAGTTTCTGATTTGTTTCATATTTTCAGTGGACTGTTGTAAAATAAGTCATACACTGGTAGGAAAGGAGAAAAAGCAGAGTCATTTAAAGCTGATTTAAAAAGGGGGGGATTTGATACACTGTTTTAAAAGGAAGCAGCTTCAGAGGGCAGTCAGGGCTTAGCCTTGGGCGGCCTGTGGAAACCACAGGGCGAGCGCAGTGGGGGTGGCCAGCAGTCTCGGGCTGGAGATGGTCGTGCTCTCTTGGAAGCATACCTCCCGGAAGGCTAAAACGTTTCCATTTCCTCCGAGAAGGTTTCCCCCTCCCGCGCAATGTGGTTTAGTCACCTCTCCTTTCTGAGAAGCCCATGGTTAGGGAGTGACCACCACCAACGCAGCCCTCCCTCGCTGTCCTGCATTTCTTTCTTAGATGTAGTTGTATCAATCCTGCCAGGTCCCCTGTCATACTGCTGTCGTGGCCTTCTAGATGCCATTTCAGGCGAGAGTTCACTAAGCTTTTTATTCCTAAGCAGCTAGTTTCGATGTGTGGCAGCTTTAGTAGTGGAGTGAGAGCCAGAGAATTTGCCAATGCTTCGGAAATCCTGGGAAACCAAGGGTGGGAGGGGGTGGGGGTGGCGCGGCTGGACATCCCCAGTGGCTGGGTGTTGTTCCAGGCCCGGGCTGCCACCTTCCTGAGACGATCCCCAGGCCTGAGTCCCGCGCCACTCCCGCCCACGCCTCCAGGTGTGCATTCCCCGCCCTTCATTACTCTTGTAACATTGATAGTTCACACTTGCAAAGTTTCACGGGGAAAGCGGAGGAGAAACTCGTAATCATAGACAGAGAGGACTAAGGGAGCATCGTCACACTTGCTTTGGTCTGCAGACCCAGTCCAAACTGGGTTTCCAGTCGGAAACTCAGAAACTCCTGCACCTTGGCAGCAGCGAAGTCGACGGTTTGTGCTCTGCAGCCTCCAATGAAAGGCTGCGCTGGGAGAAACTCTGTGCCTTCTGTAAAGTTTAGAAACTGAACTAAGAGAGGCCATACTTGAGGGGTTTGGCGGGCCCCGAGATGTTTTCCAGAGCTTTTCAAGTGGGAGGAGAAGAGCAACAAAATGAAAATGCAGGGTGTGAGGGAGCCCATCGGAGTCCTGCCAGCTGTCGGGGCCTGAGGTGAGTTCTGGAGAATCTGCGAGTGGGGACCCCGAGCTGGTGGCCGCGGGTGTGTCTGCTCCGCGGAGGAGGCGGCGACTGGGGGCTGGTAAAGTAATGAATGGGAGGCTTAGGCAGCCGGGGCGGGAAGTTCGGTGAATGAATGGGGGAAGGGGATCGCAGAAGCTAAGGGCTCTGGGGGTGTCACAGCAGGTAAGGGAATGAGCTAGGAGGAGGGGGAGTGGGGGGGCGGCTGGAGTTGCTGACTTGTGCTACGTGGAGCTAGCAGAAAAGAAAGAAGGCGGGGAAGGAGGAGGCTGGCGTCTGCGCTGCCTCTTCGGCCCTCCCTCGGCGCCCCCTCTCCGGTGGCCCCTGCCCAAGCACCAAAGCCGGAGCGGTTGGGCCCGAGCCGCGTTGGACGCTCCGGGAGTTGTGACTCCCCTGTACCCCTGCAGAGCACTGCCTGGATCTTGGGCAGCCTGGACTCCGCCGCTTCCGAGCCGTCCGCGGCCTCCCGGCCTTGCGCGGGACCCCGGCAGGGTGGGCGCAGGGGGTGGCCCGGCTCCTGGTGACAGTCGAGGGGCAGCTGGCGGAGAGCCAGTTCAGCTGGTTGCGGGAGGGGGGACACGGGGACTGACCGCACAGCCGGAGGCCAGCCCGGGGCAGCGGGAGCCGGACTCCAAGCGGCGGGCGCAGGTAAAGAGGAGGGTGTGGGTGGGGGACGGCGCCCCTTGGGCTCGGAGCCAGTGGCGGCGGAGTCGCCTCCGGCGGGTTGGGATCGCTCTGTCTGGCGGCAGGCGGGCTTTGTGGTTGTGCGTGCGAGTGTGTGGGTGTGCGCGCGCGCGCTCGCCCGTGTCGGGTGTGGGTGGGTGTGCGTTCCTGTGAGCCGGCCTGCAGGAGGCGAGGCTGTCCTGGCCTCCCTAACCAACCAGTTGACCGAGCCCCGGGAGGGAAGTTGCCGCAGACGCCCGGGCCGCCGGCCCTCCTGTACCCTGGCCAGGTTAGTGCGTCCCGGGGCGCGCCCAAGTGACACGTAGGTGGCCTCGGGTTACCTGGGCCCGGGTGGGGGCACGGGAAGACTTGCCGGGGGCACTGAAGATCCCCCAAAGCCGCGTCCAGGTGGACGTGGACTGCGGGGTGCCCCCACACCCAGCAGCTCGAATCTCCCGGACCACTTGCTTCTTACTGACGACTGAGTAGTCTGTCCCGGGCTGAGGACTTTAAACTTAAGTATCTGTCCAGCCGCTTAACAAACATGCTTAGCAAGTAACTGGAAAATCTAAGGCAAGGGAGGGACCTGGCTTTGAGTTGGTGGTTTTGAAATCAACGGGCTCGTTTGGTTTGTGTAAGAATAGCTGTGTTGAATGGATTTAAAATTTATTGTTGTTTTTCTTTGCTGCCATTCGGCCTTTTGATATGTAGGAATGACGGCATCCAGGACTTGTTGCCTTCAGTCTGGCGCTCGAGACTGTTGCTTTCTGCTGCTACTTCTGCTCTTCTTTCTTTTCCTTTTTGTTGCAATCCATGTCTTTCTCTCCCAACCCCCCGTAAATGTGGGTTTCCAGCGAGCATTCACGTGTTGAAATTTCACTATGAATGCATTGTATCCCATTGACATAGGTACTTATTTGCAAAAGGGCATATTGAAAACACGTAACTGCAGTTATTAGAGCAAAAATCCTCTATTCCTTCAGGCTCTAACAGTCCGTGGTTTTCATCTCCTTGAATTCGTGTCGTTTGCCCGGTGGAAGCGTAACTGTGAAGTGAGAGGTCTGCGATTCAGAGCCTGCGGTTTTGCTGAAAGGGAGACCCCGCACTGGAACTAGTGATAAGTTCTTGGAAGGAGAGAGTGTCTCGTCAAATTGAAGAGTACCCCAGTGAAAAAGGGTGTAGACTGGAGTTACGGTTGTTTGGATTGAGGTACATTCATTGCTCATCCCTCTCACTGTGCCGACCGGTTGTTTCAGCCCCGTTTCTCCAAATCCGAGAAGGAGTGAGCGTTATTTGCCCCCAATACAAAATTGTTACCAACAGCCAGCGTTATAAGCATGTTACGGCTGAATCTTTCTTGATACCATTTAATTCTAAGATAAAGAAGTCAAATAGCAGGAGAAAGAAGTATTGTGTGGCGGGAAGGCGAGGACTGAGGGGCCAGGCGGGAGGACGGGGCTGTCATAATTCCGGCCAGCACGCGCGCCGCGTCCCCTAGTGGTGCGACCTTAGCCGGTCAGGTCAGCCCGTTCTCCTCCTCCTCCTCCGTGCGCCCTTCTAGAAAATGGAGGGGTTTAATGATCTTTGCTGTTCCTTCCAGCTCCCCAAGTGACTAGAAACTGGTGGTGGCTGCCCCATGTTAGAACAGTAGGAAGAGGGTAGAGGGGAAGTGTGAAGGGGTTAGACCTGGAGGGAAGTGAGAGGGCAAGAGGGCCAGGAAGGTGGAGGAAAACCAGCAGCAGTAGGAGCTGCCAGGACGGGGAAGAGCCTTGAACTGGGAGTTCATTTTTCTTTTTTATTTCTTCCTCCACAAGGGCATCAGGAGTACTGCCTCCCCCAGCAGCCTTCCACGGATCTTATTTAAAATGTGTGAACCTGCTTAGCTTTAAAATCAAAGAGACCCTTACAGCTGACCTATGCTCCTTCTAATCTGCAGGATTGTCTCCCAGCCGGTGAGCGCCGCCCAGGGAGGCCCAGGGCTGCAGGCGCTGCCCCTGGATCTCGGTATCCCTGCGGATGATGGGAGGAAAGAACAGGGGTGGGGATGTGAGGGGCAGCCCTTTCAGCAACCTGCATTTTAAAACCTCTGCTTTCATTTGAAGTTAATATTTTCCAAAGGGTAGTTTGATTTAAAAAATTATACCATAGTATTTTCAAGGTTTTACTGAATCTGTTCTGTTACACCTACTGGAAAATTCAGAGAAAGCAAAAGCCTCAGTTACTAAATCTTTTCGATACATAATGACATTCAGTCTGATAGTGACCGTTAGGGCCAGAAACCTTATTTCAAATGCTTTGTAGGAAAAGTTGCCATCTGGGAAGAATACACTGTCATTTTTACAGGGAAGCTCCAAGCGTTCAGGAAATCACAAGAGTTTTGAAATAAAGCTTCAGGTCATGATTTGAATGTCCGTGCCTGATATGTAGCCTTTCTTTAACTTTCTGGTACCGATACACATATGTACTTGAACATGATTTATTGTAAAAGTGAAGTGCGATGTGCTAAAAACTCGAACACAAGCTCTTGGTTCAAAGTCTTAAAAGTCTGCTCTGGCCTCTGTGACTTGGCATCACACTCCTGTTTGTTTTCTTCTTTTTACGTAGGTTGCCTAAAAAGTCCCTTTCGTGTCATTAGTTAACTGTTTCGTGGAGAGCCATTATGGATGTCTTAGAGTCTGGCTGAAAGGAGGAGATTTTAATTCAGCAAGCAATGACTGAATCCCTCCTCTAGAGGAGATATCAGAATGATAAAAAGGAGGCTCTAGAAAGAGCTGCAGTGCCGGGAAAGGACACAGTGCAGCAGCTGGATTGCATAGCTGGGTGGCAGTTGTAGAACCCAAGAACCTTGGCACGCCAGGGAATGGAAAACTAAATTCTGACTTTGGGGAAGGCTTCTGAAAGGGGCTTGAAGGATACAAATGATGCATCTTTTAAAAGATGAATGTCAGGGGTGAAGATGTGGCTGGAGCCCAGGGTAATGACAGCTGGGAAGATACAAGGTGGTACCTTATGGGGGGCCTTGGGTGTTATTTTAAGGAGTTGTGCTATGCAGTGTGGGGAAGGAAAAGTAGTATTTAACCCCAAGATATAGGAAGACACTGAGTAACACATAATGATTGAGAGGTGATTGGGCTTTTATTCTATCAAATTCCACTGTAACTCATGGCTAGTGAGTTCTGTTTAGGGCACTGCCTCTGGCTTATCCTGATTATAGAAGTTGCAGAATAAATGGATGTGTGTCTTCTCCCTACCCCCACAATTGATAGTGATTTTTCTACTTTTGAGAAATTTAATTTAGTAAAAATGAATGATGCTACTGTGTTATGTCTGGACCTTTGGAGTATGTAGATGAAAGTCACTCTCCAGGCACAGAGCTGACCGAGAAGGCAGTTTTTTTTTTTTTTTTTTTTTTAGGGAAGGGCCTGCTGGTTAATGTTAACTTAAACATGACTCCACTGGCAATCAGCATTCTTGACCCTGTTTATGTTATACATAGTATTTAACCACAATGGTTGGGTATTTGTAGTGCAAAATTATTATTAGTTTGGAATTGGGGTTAATGCCTTTGCAAAGGGTAGGGGTGTGGATGGAAGGGAGGAGGTGGAGGGAGAGTAGCACCCTGAATACTGCAGTGAGGGCTGACCCAACTCTGAAAATCCTTCACTAAGTTTAACCTCCAATAGAAGTAGCCTGCTCAATCCTGGAGACTCATACTTCTTAAACAACATTCCTTCTGGTCACGTGCTCCCCCACCCCCAATCTCTAGAGCTAAGGTGTCTAGCTTATTATCTCTTATACAGGAAGAATGCCTGTGGGATCCATTTGGGAGAGGTGCTTAGCAGCTCTGTAGGTTTCCTTTCACGCCCCAATCCCTCTGTCACGGGTACAAGTAGATGGCCTGTCAGCTGGTGTTCAAGGTGGAGTTCATTTGGGTAAGTGTTCTAATTGCCCTTGAATCTGGAGATGCCGGGTTACCAAGGAGATAGTTAATTAAAGAAGATAGGTCAACGGCTTTTTACTATTATCTGAATACAATTTGAATGAATTTGAATGATCTTCCCAGCAGTTTGCATAATCTCTGCGAGAGAACTCCGGTTTGCCTTGTTTGATCATTTCATTGAGTTAAGTGAAGGAGCCCAAGGTTAGTTTACTGTATTTATTAGAAGGATATACTTTTGTTTTTGGGGGGGGGCATTAAGGAATTGTATTTAAACTCCGTGGCATTTTTTTCCTGCAGATTATTATGGTTTCAAAGTAGCATCATCGTTGTTGTTATTAATGACTTGTGGGGATGGGTCAAAGAAAATTGTTTTAGTACTCCATTGTTAACTCCTGTCATCTGATCCATGGTATAGAGGCTTTACCCTTGAAGTCCATGTAAAAGTCAAATTTCTTTCAGGAATGAAAGAGGACTATTTTAGTCTGTGCATGGATTTAGGTTATAATTTATTTTATTTTTGTGGTACTGTTTTTAAAAAGTGGTATAATGATAGGACAGCCTCTAAATTTAGTCCAGTGCTAACACAAGCACATATAAGCCTGAATGAGGTAGATCAGGCTGTGCTTGTTGTATTTAGTATGGAGATACGGGAAAATGATTTCAGCATCAGCCTCTTTCACTAAAAGAGGAAAAGAAAGTTTAATAACAAACACCTGATTGTGAATCTTTGAGGTGGCATTCCCAAGGCTGAAACTGTTACATGAAGGGAATTTTGTTCATTATGGCCATCAAGTGTGCCTATGCTTCTTTTTATTTTATTTTGTTATTTTAAATTACATTTTATTGATTTTGTCATTACAGTTGTCCCAGTTTTTCCCCCTTTTCTCCCCTCCGCCCAGCCCCCTACTCCCTCAGGCAATCCCCACACCATTGTTCATGTCCATGGGTCATGTGTTTAAGTTCTTTGACCACTCCATTTCTTCTACTGTACTTTACATCCCCATGGCTGTCTGTAACTGCCTACATGTACTTAATCCCTCACCCCTTCACCCTTCCCTCCCAGTTCCCCATACCTGCCTCCCATTGGCAACCATCAAAATACTCTCTGAATCCATGATTCTGTCTCTGTTCTTCTTGTTTGCTTAGTTTGTTTTTTAGATTCAATTGTTGATAGATATATATTTGTTGTCATTTAATTTTTCATAGTTTTGATCTTCTTTTTCTATATAGTCCCTTTAACTTTTCATGTAATAATGGCTTGGTGATGATGAACTCCTTTAGCTTTACCTTGTCTGGGAAGCTCTTTATCTGACCTTTTATTCTAAATGATATCTTTTGTTGGGTAGAGCAATCCTGGCTATAGGTCCCTGCTTTTCATGACTTTGAATATTTCTTGCCAGTTCCTTCTAGCCTGCAAAATATCTTTTGGAAAAACAGCTGACAGTCTTATGGGAACTCCCCTATAGGTAACTAACTGCTTTTCTCTTGCTACTTTTAAGATTCTCTCTTTATCTTTAACCTTTGGTATTTTAATTGTGATGTGTCTTGGAGTAGGCCTTTGTGTACCCATCTTGATTGGGACTCTCTGTGCTCCTTGGTCTTGCATGTTTATTTGCTTCACCAAATTAGGGAAGTTTTCTTTCATTTTTTCAAATAGATATCCAATTTTTTACTCTTTCTCTCCTTCTACTGGCATTCCTATGATATGAATGTTGGAAGGCTTGAAGTTGTTCCAGAGGCTGCTTTCACTATCCTTGTTTTTTTTTTTCTCTTTGATTCTTTTTTCTTCTTGTTCTGATTGGTTGTTTTTTGCTTTCTTATGTTCCAAATCACTGATTTGATTCTTGGTTTCATCAGCTCTACTGTTGTTTTTCTTCTAAATTGTGTATTATTTCAATTAGTGTATCCTTCATTTCTGACTGGATCTTTTTTATGCTGTTCCTCACTAAGTTCCTTGAGCATTCCTATAACCAGTGTTATGAACTCTGTGTCTGATAGATTGCTTATCTCCATTTTGTTTAGTTCTTTTTCTGGGATTTTGATCTGTTCTTTCATTTGGGCCATGTTTCTTTGTCTCCTCATTTTGGCAACCTCCCTGTGTTTGTGTCTATGTATTAGGTAGAGCTGCTTTGACTTTGTGTCTTGGTAGTGTGGCCTAATGTAGTATGTGTCCTATATGGTCCGGAGAAACAGACTGTCCTATCAGTCAAGCTGGATACTCAAGGTGCTCCCTTCCTGTGGGCTGAGTACACCCTCCTCTTGTAGTTGAGCCTTGGTTGCTGTTAGCAAGTCAATGGGAGGGATTTACCTAGGCCAGTCAGTTGCAAGGACTGGCTGTGAACACTGACTACCAACCTCCACACTCTTTGGAGGATCAACTGTTCAGGGGCAGGGTGGTGGTGTCCAAAGTGGTCTGTAGCTGTCCACTAAGTGCACAGGTTCTGGGGTTTCCTGGGTGGTGCTGGCCAAGGTCAGCCCTGACTTGTGCTCTATCTGTGGCCATGCTGCATGAGCTATAAAGCAATCTGAGATGACTGCTACTTGTGTCAGGCTTGGAGATTCCAAGGAGAAGTAAGCTGTGAATCTAGGCTAGCTGTTGCTAGTGCTGGGTTTGTAGCCATTTAGCAAGAGGTGAGGGGTCTGAGGGGTTTACTGAGGCCTGCTGTTGGTTGTTTGATAGGATTTAGGAAGTTGTGAATCATGGGCCAAGACCAGCCATTAATATGGAAAAGTCAGTTAACAGTTTGGGTGGGACTGTTAGCTGGGTGGGACAGAGCCTCAGGGGGGATCTCCAGGATGAGGCAAACAGTGTTAGGTTGATGGAGTATCAGAGCTGGCACCTAGCTGCCATCTCTGTTGCTCTGTTGGGGAAGGGCCCAGAAAAGGGACAATGGCCTCTGCCCACCTTTCTGTCTAGGACAAAGCTGTCCCCCAACTCTTGTGTTGATGCCAGACACTCCCCATATGACTCTGGTACCTATCAAGCAGCTACGCCAATGTAGGAGTTCAGAGGGAGTGAGTATTAGTAAGTCCATATGTGGACTCTTTAAGGGGATTGCTTGAGACTCCAGAAGTTTCTTCCATTGACTCAATCCCTGCTGGTTTTTGTAGCCAGAAGTTATGGTGACTTATCTTCCTGGCACTGGAACTTTGGGCTGGGGGGCTTGGTGTGGGGTTGGGACTCCTTGCTCCTGAGATATTCCTCCTGAATTTTTATCCTTGGGCTGATGTGAGACCAGCCCATTCTGTGTCTCCACCCCTTTTACCAGTCTGAATGGACGTGGTTTCTTTAATCCTGTAGTTGTCAGACTTCCATTAAACTGGATTTCTGACAGCTCTGAGTGCTGGTTGTCTATGTTTTAGTTGTAATTTTGATGTAGTTGTGTAAGGAGGTGAGCCATGTTTACCTATGCTGCCATCTTGACCGGAAGTCCACCTATGCTTCTTAAAGTTTAGGATTTACTATACAGAGACTGCTACGGTGAACAATTCCTTCCTTCCTTCCTTCCTTCCTTCCTTCCTTCCTTCCTTCCTTCCTTCCTTTCTTCCTTCCTCCCTTCCTCCCTCTCCCTCTCCCTTTCTCTCTCTCTCTCTCTCTCAAGTTGCCCCTTATTCATTTTCTTAAATTTCAGAACAATGGACTGGATTGATTTAATATAAGTCTTTTATGCTCAATTTTCTTTCTCTCTGTTTGTTCTTGACCAACGTCTAAACTGCCTTCTTTCTGAAATCCTTCCCCAGCAGAGGGATATTCCTCGATCCTTGAGAAGAGAAATGATTCAGGGACAGAGGAAATAAGTTGTTTTCAACCCTAGCAGCATATAGTTGACTGCCTATCATATACCAACTATTGTGCTAGGTACTAGGGGCAAGGAGTCGGGGGTGAATAAGGTAGGATTCCTGTCCTCCATGAGGAGCTTACAAACATATTCACAGATGATTGCAATTCACTATAACACGCACAATGAAACCAAGCACAAGGAACCTTACTATCGGGGGGAACCTTATCCTCAGGGGCTTAGGATGGGTGTAAGATGGAAAGTAAGGTTGGGGGTGTTTCAGGAAGGGCTCCTGGAGGTTAGGATCTGGAAGGACCAGAAGAGATAAATCAGGAAACCTAAAAGAGGAAAAAGGGATCACAATAGCGGGAATCCAGAGGCTTTTTATTTCCAGTTTTGCTGTTGTTGAGTAAATCAAAGGTCCTCTCTTTTTACATATGTAAAGTAGGAATGAGAACTGATATCCTCTTGCTAACTCTAGTTTTCATTTACTTGTTTCTTAATTTAATCTTTCATTTGTTCATTCATCCATTCCATAGTGAATAGGTATTTGTCGCACACCTACCATGACTGAGGAACAGTAGAAAACAAGACCTGTACGGTCCCTTCTCTCAGGGAGCTTGGTTTCTGTCGTAACCATGTTAGTAGAAGTTCTTTTGAAATCCCCTCAAATATGGAGCATGTTTGTTGAGCTACTCTTCAACTTTAGGAATGTTTTCTTCAAACTAGTCTCAGTATTTTCAGGTCAGTTAGCTTTTCCTTCTTAAATAAGAGAAGGAGAAGGAGACAGAACTTGGTGTTCTTTTCTTATTTTATAAACTTGCAATGTTCTGCCTAGATTTACATGGTTGTTGTCGAGTCTAGGGATAGGCATAGCTGTTTCTTATCTGTAATGCTGGCTTTCTTTCCTTCCTTCTCCCTCCCTCCCTCCCTCCCTCCCTCCCTCCTCCTTACCCAAGGACATTTTTTCATTGCTTTTAGAGAGAAAGGAAGGGAGAGAGGGAAACATCGATGTGAGAGAGAAGCATCAGTTGGTTGCATCCCGAACACACCCAGATCTAGACCAGGGATCAGTGATTGAACTCACAGCCTAGGTATGTGCCCTGACCAGAATTGATCCCAAACCGACAACCTTTCGGTTATGGGACAACACTCCAAGCAACTGAGCCACCCAGCCAGGACTGGCTTTCTTTTTTAAAAAAATATATTAGTAATAGATAGAAAATTTTATTGACATTCAATATTAGTTTGTATTTCAGGTGTACAGCACAGTAGTTAGACAATCATATGATTTACGAAGTGATCCCCTCAATATTTCAGTTACACTCCTGGCACCATACATAGTTACTAGAGTGTGCAGTGGTGGCTTTCATCTCCCTTGGGATATTTTAAATTTTGACCCAACTTGTGTTTGTATTTCTGTATTCACTGTGTGACTTGCTTCCTAGAATAATCCAAATCTAGTGTTCGTGGGAAGTCAGACCTCTTCTGAGGTCACGCTATCATAATACTTTGCTTTGTTAATATGTTTTACTTATCTTGTTTGAGTCACTCAGGGATATAAAAATAGAAGAAAGTGTTCCAACCAGAAGAAGGAGCTGTATTCATTTGTAAAAGATGTGGTTTTTGTAGTGATTCAAAAATATAGATACGTCAAAGTAATAATCTCCCTCTGCCACTTCAGCCTTGCCTGATGTAACCCCTTTGTCATCATTTTGTTACGCAGCCTTCCATACTTGTCCTTTTGCTTATAGAAACCTACAAAAATGTGTGTGTTTATATATATTTACATGTGTGTGGGATGTGTGTGGGCCTGTTTATGTATTCCCATATATATGTTTGTGTGCATGTGCGTGCGTGCCTGCGCTTCCTCCGGCCCTGACTCTCTTTGGTTGTAGAGAGGCTGTTGTTGAGGCCGCCACCATGAGTCAGAAGTTTCAAGTCCAGAGAGCCTGCGTGGCTCCTCTTTAATCGGGGCAGCATGGTATTGCTCAATTGAGAGTTCTTGTCAGAGAGATATGAACGTCTGGCTGTTATGAACAGGGAACAAGAAAACTATTTCCAGCTGCGTGACCACCGAGACAACAAATATCATTGCAGAGAATGTTGTTTCCACAAGGGCTCTGCTTCATCTGGAGCTCAGGAAGGGTAGGAGGGGCATTTCGGAGCACGTATTTGACATCTGTGAACCTTTTGTTGGGTGGCAAACAAGGCGATGTGGAAGGCTTATCTACCAGCCACTTCCAGAGCACAGCAGAGCAGATAGGTAGAGTTACTCATTATAGGCAGGTCTTACTGGGGGACTATGAGAGGACCCCCTTAGGAGGTGGCAGTCAGCAGAGGATAGGGCTGGAGTGTTCTTACTCAGGGAGAAACAGAGTTGCCTTTTGTTAAGGGGGTTGCTTTGCCATCTTGGATTATGATTTATTGGGAAAGGGATTATTGTCATGTGAAAATGAGACATTCATTCTGTACCCAGTATTTATTGTAGTGTCGCAGGGCTTTACTTTCTGAGTAGACAGAGACTTAAAGGTTCAAAGGCTGGGGCAGGATGACGCACTTTTCCAAGTTCACCAGTCCCTTTATATGAGACCCTGTCAATTCAGTTCTATGCAGCTGAAATCTTCTCATGCTTGCTTCTGTGGTTAAGTCCCTATGCTTGGCCGAGGACACTAAAATTAAAAAAAAAAAAAAATATATATATATATAGAAGAGAAACTACCCCCAAGAAAGTATGGTCCCTGCTTTCAAGTAGCTCATAAACACGGAGAGCCATGAATACAAATGCCCAAGATCAGACAGACACAGATAAATGTTGTAAACCGAAATTTAAACCAAATGTCATCTGAGTATCTGAGACAGAGAGACTAACTGCTTCGGAGCAAAGATTTGCAGCAAGAGTCTGTCCTCCATGGATAGGCTGGCTGAAAACTCACTCCACAGAGAAGAGTAATAATTAAGGGAGGCCCAGGTCCTGCGTGTGAGTGACAGGTTACAGTGGTGGTATGCTTTGCATCAATTCTGAAGGGCCACTGGAAGGGTGCTGAAAGCTGTTAGGGACAAAAAAAGGGCATGCTGATGCCATTAACAGAGAGGAGGGACACGAGAGTGTGAGGATTGTTCCAGAGAGGCATGGAAGCAGAGTTTTCAGCTTGGAAGCTTAGCTGAGAGAAGTCAGACCTTGGCAGCACTCGGGATGAATTGTTACATGTCGAAGTAAATACAGTCATGTGCCACTTAACAGTGGGAATATGTTCTGAGGAATGCATTGTTAGGTGATTTCATCCTTGAGGGAACATCACAGAGTGCACTCACACAAACCTAGGTGGTACAGCCTACCCCACGCCTAGGCTGTATGGTGTAGCCTATTGCCCCTAGGGTAGAATCCTGTATAGCACGTTACTATGCCTAATACTGTAGTCAGTTGTAACACAATGGTAAGTATTTGTGCATCTTAACATAGAACAGGTACAGTAAAAGTACGATATAAAAGATTAAAAAATGATACACCAATATAAGGACTTAGCATGCGTGAATGGAGTTTGCGGGGCCAGAAGTTGCTCTGGGTGAGTGGGTGCGTGAGTGGTGAGTGAGTGTGAAGGCCTAGGTCATTACTGCATGCTACTGTAGGCTTTATAGACACTGTACACTTAGGCTACACCAAATTCATAAAACAACATGTGAGTAAATCAAGTGCTAGAGAAAATGATGTCATCAAGAGACATGGGTAGTCATGAGATATTTGAGGCTGCTTGCTGGCTTTAAATATCTCGGCATATTTGGCATATTGTTCTATAGCAAACTTCTTTTTCACACATAGAAAGAGTGCACTCTAAAACTACAAGTATAGCATAGTAAATACATACACCCATAACAGTCATTTAGTGTCATTATCGAGTATTATGTGCTGTGTGTGCATAATTGTTTGTGTGATACTTTTGCACCATGGGCAGGGCAGTGGGTTTGTCTGCACCAGCGTCACCACAAACATGAGTAACATGTGCTATGACGTTACGTCAACTATGATGTCACTAGGTGACAGGGATTCTTCAGCTCCATTGTAATCTTACGGGACTGCTGTTGTGTCTGTGGTTTGTTGTTGATGGAAACATCTTTGTGCTGGGTGTGACTGGACCAGTGAAATGTGTGTGATAAGCTGCAGAGAACTTTTTGAGTGGGAAGAGTGGTAATGCCTGGTTTTTTAAAAAATTATTTTTGTTTCCCCCCAAGCTCTGTTGAGGTATCATTGACAAATAAAATTATATTTAAAAGGTGCAACATGATGAATTGATATAGGTACGCATTGTGAAAGGATTTGCCCCATTGAAAAACCTGATGTTTTAAGGACAAGAAGACGCATTTTGATTCTTTATGTTATTTTTCCTTCTCGGATGATGAGAATAGTTTCGTAGGTTATTAGACAGTCGGTCATTGAGCATCCACTACGGCTTCTCCCAATGAGGTGGTTCTGGGATGATAAGAGGAGATGGAGTCCTACCTTGACGTGTCTCTAGGGTAAATAAAGGCCCGTGAACCAATCTATTCCAGCAAAGAAAAAAATCCTGAAAATAATTGGAAGGCATGGTGATTTGGGGGCCAGGAGGAATTGCAGATACAGTTTTAATTTACTGTGGGTAAACAGCAGTGAGTGTCCTATTACTGTCATTACCGCTCTCAAAGAGAAGCCGGAAAACTTACCAGAATAACTTTGGAGGTCCCAGCAGCCTAAAGACCAGACTTCAAGAAATGCCAACAGGTTTGTCACGGGGGGTTATAATATCTGGTCAAGTAAATTTAAGCTTTAATTCCTGAATTTAAGATTAAAAATAAGACATAACTTTGCTCTTGGTTAAAAAGAAAACCTTTTCCAATTAAAAATGTATTTCCATTTCAGACAATTACATTGGCATGCCTTTTTTGCATGTAAGATAGAACGAAGACAGATGTGTTGTTATTCTTTCTCCTTCTGGCCTATTTTAATTCTTTAAGAAGTTACACTCATTTCCACTTGGTGATGAAATGGTCCGTGCTCGTAAGGAACTTGGAAAGCACAGGGGACTCATCCATTGTTCCACCACTTGAGAACAGTCTCTTCACTCCGTTTGGGGATAATTTCTTCCAGTATAAAACACACTTGATTTTCTCAAATATTTAACAGCATTCTGCTTTGTATCATAGGTACACATGCCATTAATATCCATTTCATTTTTTAATTTCCAATGACTACTGAAGTGTCACAGTATTTAATGTGAATTGTATATAATGAATCTTTTCCTATTCTCCGTTTGCTTCTTTTCTGTCTCTTTATGGGTCTGTGCTTCTCTGCATTTCTTTAGGAGCTGGTATTCCCAGAGCCCCATCCTTAACTCTAAACGATCTCCAGGTATGAACTCACCTACAAGGTAGTCTGTGGTTTCCAGACCTTTGCCCTCAACTGTCCCCTCTGCCTGGGGTGCTCTGTCCCCCCGTATGCTCGTGCTTTGCTGCCTCATTGTTTCCACATCTCAGTTCAAATGCCATCTTCTGGTGAGGCCTCCTCTGCTTACTGTATAGAAAATTGCATGACTCTTTCCATGTATTGAATTTTCCTACATTTCTTCTCCATCATATTTATCTTCTTAGATGAGGGAAAGGATTAATTTAAAAAATTTCTGTTTAATTCACTGCTGTTTATCTAATGCGAGTACAATACCTTATACATAGTAAC
Source organism: Tonatia bakeri (assembly GCA_004024845.1). Lineage (NCBI taxonomy): Eukaryota > Metazoa > Chordata > Mammalia > Chiroptera > Phyllostomidae > Tonatia > Tonatia bakeri. Next base: position 65,013 of record PVIA01006840.1, read on the forward strand.
ACTCAACGTTCGTTGAATAAAATTTTTGTTTGATCCAAAATTTTTTAATAAAAATTACTATATGTACCTCCTACAGAGCATGTTAGAGTAAATATTGTAAGATGTGGTCCTGACTGCATGCGATTTACGGTCTAGTGGGGGAGACCGTCTCTGAACAAGTAACCGCAAGTGTGGGTGGAATGAGGGAGACAGGCAGGCTGTCCAGGGAGAGTGAAAGGGGGAGATAAACTTTGGGAGGGGTGGAGGCAGTTTCTCTGAGAAAGTAGCATTTATACTAAGGCTTGAAAGATGAATTAGTTAAGTGAAATTGGGAGGTGAGGGTGGAGGAGGAAGGAGACATTGATACAGAAAAAGAAGATAGGATTGGAAAAAATCAAGAAAATAAACAAAAGTCTGATTCTCACTTCCAGAGTTGAAATTAGGTCATTTGTTTTAAATGATGGAATTATGTAAGGGTAGAAATAGATCAACTGTCTTGACATTTTTGATGTATAGTACTTCATTTTCAATAACTTTGAAATATAATCAGCAGTGTTTTTAAAAAATTTTAAGTTAGTCATTATGGAGGGAAGAGGAATTTGTATCTGAAAATGGCAATTTTTCTAAACTGGAACTAGATTAAATTCTATTTCGTGCTAATACAGATCACAGTAAAAATAAAAACAGTGCAGGGAAAGTAAACATTCTTGTTAATATATGACTCCACTGGCAATAATAGTGGTTTAAGATGACTTGGCTGATTATTACCTTATTATATACATGTGAACTTCTGAATAAATTACTGGTTTTATTTATCATGGTAACTAAGTGAGGTTTGTACAGTTTCTATTTCTTGTTGATTAAGGGTTTCTGTGTCCTGATGCTTGAAAAGGTCATGATTTCTCTCTAGGTGACAAATACAGTATGTTTATTAATTCAGCTACTGTAATAATATCATTCACACTCTCTGTGCCCTGATTCTCTCCTTGAGCTGTCACTGACTGATAATGGTCCTTTAGTCTCTTTCTACAAATGGGCTTTTGTCAGTTTTTTATAGCAATTTCTGTGTGTTAACATGTATTAAATACATAAAGGTTCCTGTTAGATCTTTACTATGTATTTATTAATGTAAAATAGCCCTCTATGCTTTTGGTACTACATTCTTTCCCCCCCCCCCCATCTTAATGTTATCCTTGTCTTCTTTTTTGTCTTTGTCTGAAGTGACTTCACTAATCCTTCTGATTTCAAACTTTTGGTGTCATTTTATTTAATATATTTTTGCCTGTAAGCAACGTCCAGTTAATTTTGTTTTAACATACTTCTTATAGGGAAATGTATTACTTTTACATTTATTGTTATAACCAATGCATTTGATCTTACTTCTTACCCTTAAGCTTTCTCTTTGTTAAAAAAAAAAACAAAAAACAAACACTCACTTGCCTTTTACCACCAGTATTTAGCCACATGGCCTTTGGTAAATTACATAACGTTTCTAAGACAACAGTTCTCTATTTGTAAGAAAACAACACAAATGGAAAAATCTTTAATTAATGCTTTGAAAGTCTCTGGCACACTGAGTGTGCTAACTTCCATTTTTCTCATTGTTGATAGATTGAATGATACTTGTTGGTATTGTTGTCAGAATTGCTGGTATTTGACTGTTTTTGACCTACAAAAATGGCATTTTCTTATGGTTCAGGGTAATCTTCTCTCTGGCCTTTCTTTATTTTCTGTCTTTTTCTATGCATTGTTTGTTTCACACAGCCACAGAGTTTTGAAATGGCCAAGTCTAGTGTTTAATTTTATGAGTGATTGCTTTTGTGTTTCCAAATACTTTCGTAAACCTATGTTTTTCTGGTTTCCAAAGTCAAAGCACTAAATAGCTTTTAATCCCACTCTTCTGCACAACAAATTTTATATGCCTGTATTTTTCTTGCCTTCTTACTGCTTCCCAATTTTTGTTATATATAATAAATTTTTTTATATTTTACCTTATAACTTACATTTTAAGTATAGTTTAGATTTTGTGTTCTATTTTATAACAAAATCTGCAGCAATATTTTGTATGTGTCTGTAATTAGTTCTGACCCTCATGAGTGTTTGTGTCTGTTTAGACCTCTCACTTTGGCTGGCTTCACAGGTGCCTGCATGTAGTTGGGGGGTGTTCTCATACTTCTCGCGTCAGTTGCGTCCTCTGCATTTCTGAATCAGGCTCAGGATGTTTCGTACATTTAGAAGAGCACCTGTCTTGTGAAGTTCAGAAGGTGCAACGCACATCATTCAGATTCATGTGGCCCAAGAATCTGCTTCTGACCCACCCTTCGCAGAGTGCAGTTAGTAGGAACAATGCCTTGATTTTGGCTGTTTTCTCTCCCCTCTTTCTATTACCATTAACATTTTTTTCTGTTGCCATTTTGTGTACCTTCTTGAGCATTTTGATGGGAAGTTTGAAGAGTTGTATTGGGACATTAGTTCATTGGCTTCCAGACTTTCTCACCATGACCCATAATTAGAAATGGTCATACATACATGAATAAAGTGGTTTTGTGCTGTTTACTACATACAGTAAACTCTGATTCGTTCCCTTTATTTTTTCAATTATCCTCTGTATGTTTTTATTTTTTACAGAAGGGCTGGTCATGACTCAGAAGTTTTGAACACACTGATCTGGCCTTGAACTGAAGTTTGAAAAACACGGATCTAGTCTGTTGCTCTTCTATGTAGAATTTTTAGTGTCATTCGTTATTTCACATGCCTTTATTATGTACAGCACCAGTCCTATGCCAGTAGCTAGGAAGAGAGCCGTGAGTAAGGCCTCATTATCACTGGAGGCGTGCAGCGGGGAGTCCAGCAGGAAGGACGATGCTGACCAGATGGCCACTCAGGTGTATGTACGCAATATGTGGTGAGTGCCATGAAGGAAAAGAATAGGGAATGTGAGAAGAGATTAAATGAGGCCCTCATCTGACTCTGGGGTGATTCAGGATTTTCCTAGGGAAGTGACGTTTGATGAGGTCTGCAGAATTAGAAAGGGGTTAGTTAACTCAGTTAAAGGGATGTAGTTGGGGGTGTGCATGGGATTAGAGTAGAGCTGTGGAACAATTGAGTAATTGGGCCAAAACACAGCACTAGAAGTGAGTGGCAGATGGAAGACTATCCTTTTTGTTGGATGATTTGGCACTTTTTGTGATACATAATGGGCCTTCCTGTTTGTGGCTTTTAAAATTTTTCACTTGACAAAAGTCAGATAAGAATAGAAAGCACATTTTTGGGAGATGAGTGTAGATATGTGTTTGAACAGTTTTTTATTAAGCAATTTTTGTCTATTGCTAAATAATAATAGCACTTATCGTAGGTTTGCTTTGCGTGAGAAACCACAAAGCTCTGCATGGGTATATAGACGTGCTTCTGGTTAGATTAAAACTGTTTTTACATGGTATAGTTACAAAGTTAGTAATTATGTATAATTTGTAAAAAGAGGAGAATGCAGAAGTTAAGTTTTGCTAAGTGAAGACCAGGTGATTGGGTATTTCATAGCTCCCTGGTGATTTAAAAAAAAAATAATTGCCCTGGCTGGCGTAGCTCAGTGGATTGAGTGCGGGCTGTGAATCAAGGCATCACAGGTTCGATTCCCAGTCAGGGCACATGCCTGGGTTGCAGGCCACAGCCCCCAGCAATCGCACATTGATGTTTCTCTCTCTCTCTTTCTCCCTCCCTTTCCTCTCTAAAAATAAATAAATAATACCTTTAAAAAAATAAAAAAAATAACTCTAAATTACTGCTGCTAGGCTGTTTGTCTTTTTCTAAACTTATTTTGCCATGATAGAATTTATGGGTTCATTCCTCTCCCCTACTGTTTTAAAGCTGTTGTGAAGAGTTTAAAAAATATTTAAAATTGGAAATTTAAAAGTAATTTTAAGACTGAAATGAGTCATGAGACTCATGTTTGAGACTAACAAGGCCGTGAATCAATTGGTTTCAGACTCCTGAGGCCACAAGTCAAGTGCCGGTTTTCCCGCTGCTGCCTGTGGGGCCTCGGACAGTGCCAACCTTTCCCGGCCTTCGGGTCTCTGTCCTGAAATAGGTGACTTGGAGTCAATTTGCACAAATCATTCTCCCCATCGTATTATGCAACGACTCTAGGCTAAGTATTTTCAAATACTTAGACTTTGGTCTGACTGTTTACTTTTCAAAGAAACGATGATCCCATGTCGAGCACGTTAAGTCTGAGAAGCTCAAGCTAAACAAGGGAGGGCTCCAGGTGTCTGCATCCTCGTTTGCATGGTAAGGTAAGGCTCAGACGGCACAAACATCTTTTTTTTTTAACGTCTTTCCATTATACAACGCCACTCATGCTTCTCCTGGAAACATGGAAGAGTGAGCAAAGATTAGGACTTAGCTGAGCAAGCACTTAATACTTAAACATCATAGTTTGTAGTTTGCCCACATTAGAAATGAATTTTTTGACCTTTCAGATTCAGTGGAGATGCAAAAATCATATATGCTGGATGCTTGCTTTTGGGGGACCCATGTAGTATCTAAGTCATTCTAGGTAATCCACCTTTTGTGAAAACCCACTGAAGAGTGGGTAATGTTATTTCAAAGGGATTTAAAGGGCTAAGGAATAACAAGGAGGAAGCATTAAGTTTCGATGACTATTCTCAGGAATGTTTGATAAGGATTGGGTTTTATGTTGCAGGGAATGAAAGGTACTGGGCAACTCGGCTTTTCTTACCAGTATATTCAACCAGTCAATTTGAATATATTATTTTTTGTAATTTCACAACTTTTAGCCTTTCAAGTTCACTTGTTATAATATGAGCAGTTTATTACCCTGGTTCTTATTTTTGCAGAAAATATATTTGAGGAAAAAAGGTGAGATGAATGCTTTCTTATTTATTTGAGCTTTACCTAATTCCTCATGCATAATAAATATTGATTCAGGAAGTCCCGGTAACTGCCGGTGTTTTACTTAGTGTGTTTTGGTGCTGACTCATCAGCTTATATTCCTTTATTTTCTGTTGAATATCTTCTGTTTAAGCTGATACTATATGAAAACCTGGCCAGGACTGCAGGCTCCTGATCTGGGACACGGCAGGGGCAGGCCGCGGTGTTTGGGATCATGGCCAGGCAGGTAATAGGCATAGGTGTTGCTCAAGGCGAGTACTAGAAATAGGTTGGATCAGAAGGAGCCAGAGTCATGGGGTTAGGGTAGGGTCAAGGCAGGCGAAACCAGGAAGGGCACAGAGTGTTCCGAGGCACTGCCTCGTGTTCTAAGGAATGGCATTCTGGATAGCCCCAAGAGAGAAGTTGTGTGGATGAAAGTCAAAAGCTCACTGGAGGAATTTTATTTTCAGAGTGGGAAGTATCTATCAGTTGAACTTCTCTTTTGGTTCAAGGGAACCTCCACACTCAAGCAGGGCTTTGTCACCATGACCCTGGGAAACAGTCCCAGCAACTCCTCAAGCATTTGGCCGCCTCAAAGTGGAGGGCGGGGAATCACAATTTCTTATCTGATTCAGGTATTAGGGTCCTCGTTGAACACCTTCTCCAGTAGCAAGAATTAGCCCAGGTTTCATATCTAAACATATTATTCCTGTAAGAGATTTATTCTAAACATATTTAATACTCCATTAATTTGGTGGAAAAATATCAACTCTGGCCAGTAGCTGTTCTGACAGGGCTAGTGGATACTGGGGTTTATTTTAATACAGGGCGGACACTCAGAATCATTTATCTACCAAAGTCCCTTTCTTTTTCTTTCTTCATCTCATTTTGATAGTGGAATAACTCAGCAGGTAAAAGGGTAAAATTTTTCAGTAAACACATCTTAAAGTATTGAAGACTATTAAACTCATTTAAAAATGTTTGTTTTTATGTAAAAAAAAACTGCCTAGAATATTCTCAAAGTATTTTTAAAATTATTTTTGAAACTACATTATGGTGATATTTAAATAAACAAATATACGTATTTGCAGTTCCCTAATGTAATATACTTCTCATTTAAACCTGTCGTTTTTTTGCCTCTTTCCTTTATGGCCTATTTTATGGTCTGCTTCTACCTAGAGACCACAAGTGTGTTTTTGTTCTACTGACCATTTCCCGTCTTCTGTTACACATGGCAATATAGTCTGAATCATTATATTTTTTAATAGTAATCCATTAAGTTGTTAAACTGTTGTTCATTCAACCATTGTCCTATTTTGGGACATTTAGTTTTATTTCTCATTTATTTCACATTTTAAAAACACAGCACCAACAGTTTTCTATGTAATTTTCTGAGACTAAGGTGGGATTGTTAATTTGAGAGTAATATCATTTGGCTTTCAAGTAGACTAAAAAGGAATATTAAGAAAACTTTTTAAATTACAAAAGTAATATGTGCTTATTGTAGAAAACAAAAAAATATATGAAGAAAAAGAAGAAGTAGCTATAATCTCCACCTGGAGATAGTCATTATCAACTTTATAGGGTATTTCCTTTTAATATTTTCTCTGTGCACTTTGTATTGTTTAAATCCTACTGGCTGCAATGATTATCCTGTTTTTCATCCTAACCGTGTATCATAATTAAAGGCGACCTTAATTCTGTTCAGTAGCTTTGCCTCCCTGCAGTGAATACGCTTGTATCGAGGCTTTTCCTGCATTTCAGATGATTTCTTTAGGGTAGATTTCTAGTTACAGGATTCATGTCTCAAAAGTTAGGGGTGATTTTAATAAGTAGCAGTGATAAGTGATTAAATCTATTTTTACAACAGTGCAAACAGTTCATTCTTCCACCAGCAGAACTTGAGAAAAATTTAAATTGTGAATGAAACGTGGCTTTGTAGAACTTGGAAAATGATTGGAGCAATTGGAAGCTTTACTACTAGTCAGCCCTGAGTGACCCTGAGTGGAACCGACCCGACCTCACTAGTGGATGCGCTTCTCCCCACTGCAGTGCCATCCTCCACTTCCCACAGCTTTTATCCTAACAGAGAGCATCTTCCCAAGGCTTTCCCTGGTCTTTCTCTGCCCTGTGAGTGTGCGGATTTTAATATGCTGCAAAATATTTTGGTTTTAACTACATTCACTGTATGAACCAATTCTGGAATGTCCCTGCTTAGTACACTTATGCAAAAGAACTGGTTAACACTAGCAGATGGAACAAACACTCAAAAAAATAGATAGCAAAAACTTAAAAACTAAATAGTATTTATACCTATACTTGTTTAGTGTGTATTCCCCATATTAGTACCCATAAGCTTTATTTTCTTCCAGATGCCATTGACATTGAAGTCAGGGACCACTTTTACTTTTTAGGGGAAACCAAGTTAGTTTCCAAAAGAGGTAATTTACCATTTCATCCACTATTGGAAGTAATCACATGGGATACAATTCAATTTCACATTCGCTTAGTGATCACTTATAAAACTCTGGAGACATGAAGGTGAGTCAGGTGGAGGCCTCGGCTTCAGAAAACTTGCAAATAGTAGAGTGTGATCAACGCAACGCTAGAAGTTTCTTACTTGTGTATTTCCCTACTGAAGACAGAGAACTTTAGTAAGCCCAGGAAGGAAATGCAGGAAGATAAAGTGGGTATAGGTTTAAGCAGAGACCAAACCTGAGGGCCCACCCCAGGGTCCTGCCCAGGTATTAGAAAAGGGCCACACATGTCACTGTTTTTACTGGTAGTTGGCATGAAGAGGGAACACAACTGTCTGTATGATCCAGAGATCCTCTGAGGATAACGACTGAACCAGGGATCCAATACTTCAAGGCGCTGGGAGGAGAGAGGTTGTTATCTATGGTTCTTTAAACATTAGATATGCTAATGCAATGAAGGACGTCTCCAAACACAGTCTTTACAGTGACTGCAACAGTGGGGTTTTAAAAAGATAATGTTGCTCAATGTAGGTCAGCAGCATGATGCCAAAGCACATCTCGGAAAAACTGTTCTAAAGGAGCCAGAGCAAGACAGTTGAGGCACGGAGCTCCTTGCTGGGGAGGTTTTGTCCAAGGCTAGACTGCATTCCTTGTGGATACCTTTCTGGATCTTGCATATGAATGTTATCCTCACAAAATAGTATTTTTGGTAAGAATTGAGTGGAAGTGAGTTCAAGGCGATACAACTCAACACTGTATCCTTTTCTCGTCAGTGAAGTGGGGAATCTATGTGTAAAGTCAGCCCTGCTGACGTGAGGGAGTAGTATGAGCATGGATCCACCTGTGACCACAGGTATTTAGGCTATGGGAATATCCACAGGTGTGTTCTGTAGTCTGTCCTCTTCAAGGAATTGAGGGAAGAGACGTGGAAGCTTTGACATTTTATGCCTTTGGCTAGAGTTTGCAAAACTGGCAGTCCGTGTGCTAAGTGAACTTGGTCCCATATTCTTTTTAGTTGCTCAATACAAGGTTTTAAAAGATGACATAGCCAGGAAGGCATTGTGATTGGTTCTAGTGTAAATGCAAATTTACGATCTGTTTTTACTAGGTTCTTTTATTTATTTATGATACCTGGTTGGTCCCTTATGTATATTTGTGTTTGTGACACCTGATGAATTTAGGTCACATTATAATGTGAAGTATAAATAAGTTTCAGAGGCAGCATAAAACAGTTAGTGATTAGTATGGATGGGGAGGAAGGTCCTAGAAGGTTTTATTGAGAGGTGATTCTGAGGCTGGGACTGAGAGGCTGAAATAGGTATCTACCCAGCAAAGAGTTTGGAGACAAAGGAGGGTATTCTAGGAAGAGTCAAGTGCATGTGCAGACTATTGCATGGGTCAGCGTTACGTGTTAGGGAAGTTCTGAATAGAATTAAGGTGTTGGAGCTAATGAGCAAAGCAGGTTATGGCTGAAGTAGGAAGTAGCTGGAGGACTCAGTATGCTGTGCTCGAGGACGCTGGACTTAAAGGCCATGGGAAGCCATCAAAGGGTTTAAACCTGAGCATTGGCATGCCAGATTTCTGTTTCAGAAAGATTGTTCTTCACACAGCCAAGAAAATGCTGGCAGGTGGAAGGGGCTGGAATATCCTAGCAGAGATAATTAGGACCTGAATTATGGCAGTGATAATGGGTTTGGAGGGAAGGAGGCAAAGGAGAAAGATATTTAGGGGAAAGAATTGGCACAGCTTAGTAACTGAGTAGATGTGGTAGGTGTTGGAGAGGGAGAAGTAATGGTGAAGGGCTGGTGATTCCATTGACAAAGGTGGAGAAGAAGGAGAGGGTTAGGAGGACACTGGGAGTGTATGGGTTTGCTACGTCTGCTATAACAAAGTACCACCGACGAGGTGGCTTAAACAATGGAAAATTTTCTCACAGTTGTGGTTAGAAGTCCAAGATCAAGGTGTTGGCAGGGTTGGTTTCTTCGGAGGCATCTCTTCTTGGCTTGTTAGATGGTCATCTCCCGGTGTCTTTACGTAATCTTTCCTCTATTGTGTGTGCATGTCTGTGTCCAAATCTCCTCTTTGTGCAAGGACACTAGTCCTGTTGAATTAGGGCCCACCCTAATGACCTCATTTTCACTTAATTTCCCCTTGAAGACCCTATGTGTCCATAGGAGATCAGATTTTAAGTTATTAGGATCAGGACTTTAATATATGAATCTTTGGGGGGCACAATTCAGCCCATAACAGGAGGAACGAGGAGTATAGTTTGCTATCTGTTGAGTATGAGATCTCTAGGAAGATACAGGGGGCAGTGGTGGTTCTAGAATGCATTTAGGTATGTGAGAATGCAGGTCAGAAGAGTTCCATATTTGGTAGTTAAAACCATGGGAGTGGATCAAGTTGTCTTGGCCAGTGGTACCCACACTTGGCCAAGAAATAAACCACAGTCAGGGATCCCAGTTCCATCCAATTGTCCCAGTCTTCAGGAGAGACACCGAGGCAGCCCTGTGGTGATTCTAATGTGCATCCAAGTTTGCGAGAGCATGGTAGGTGAGCCAGAGAAACTATGTGAGTGAATGGCCCATATTATTCATGTGGTGGGTGGTAGGAGAGAGAAGGAAGGGGAAGGGCAGAACTTAAAGAGGCTCTTTAAGTTCTGATTTCTCCATGATGATGATCAAAGTTTGGAGTTTTATCAGAATTGGGGTATTAGAGGGCAGAAGGAGTGTGGGAAGGAGCAGGATGGTGGGGAGGGAGCTCATGGGGTGGGCCACGACATTTAGGCTGGACATTATGAGAACTGCAGCTGGACGGGACTGATGAACAGGGGAACATGGAGGGGGCAGGAAGCCAGATCATTTGATGTCCAAGGGCAGATACAGTGTGAGTGTGAACATCTGTACGGATGTACAGTTCCAGTTAGAAAGGGGATTTTGAAGTGTCATGGGGTGATTCTGGGTAACGAGGGGCTAAGCAGAGAGGTCAGACTTTCAGATACGTTAAAATTGCCCTTGATAAGGACTTGCTTGATGACTGAGTTGTTTGGAAGAGAGAGTGGAGGGTAGCGGAGATGGATTAGATAATCTTTAACATCCCTTCCAGCCTCATGATTTAGCAAAAATGTCATTGAGCCACTGCTAACTTTCTGTTGTTTTGAAATCAGAATACAGCAATTTGGAAAGTTACCATTTAACAATTCCATTTTTATTGACCCCCTTGTAATTGTAAATGTTTAACAGATTATGGCCTCTTTAAATGCCTTTGGAATCCACTAATGCATGTTTCATAGAGTTTACGGAGTGAAGTTGTACGTTGGTCAGAAAATGCTTGTCTGTGTATCACTGATCTGTCTCCGCCAAACAGCTGGCTTCTGAAGCCGATAATGTGCAATTATGACAGGAAGGAGAGGAGTTGCTCAAGTTCTTTTTAAGGTAACATTAATTGCACTCATCTTTTACCACATGCCAAGGGTCATCGTTATTACATTTACCATTTCGGGTTTGGACTTGAGCCTCTTTATTGTGGATTTGTTGGTCCGGGGCATTTTCAGATTTAGTTTTGTGGTAGGATGTTTTGTCTGCAGTTTGCAACTGTATTTGAAAATAGAATGGACTGCAATTTTAAACACTAGGACCTAAAACAACGGAAAGAATTTATGAGCACATTTTGTGTTCAGTGTTAAGATTTTGTCTTGATATTTGAGGAAATAAATTTGATCCTCTTCCAGGAGTATACAAATGACTTCTGAAATTTTGTTTTTGTAGCAAATGCAGAAATCAACTACTTCAATTTTGAGTTTGCTCATTTGGGGAAGAATATTTTCTAAATCACATAAGCTTAGTGTTAATACGAGAGAACTTGAAAATTAAAGTTGTAAGAGTGAAACTCAAGAACTTTCACAAAGCTACAGGCTAAATCCAACTAGTACGTCCTGTTCAGTCACTGGAATTCCCCTCATTTACCGCTTGGGGTTTTCCTTCCCTCTTTCTCTTCTCTCATTCCTTGTTCTCTCCTCTTTTTGGCAGGTTCCTCCCAATTGAACAGTAAATAGCTTTTTTACCACTTATCTCCAAGGGTTGAGTGTGAGTGAAGAATGGTTTTAGGCTATTTATTTTCCCCAGTTTAGCCCCATTGAACAATTGTCCCCTTTCCTCATTCTCCTGCTGCATCCGGGTCCTTGTTCTCTTTAGGGATAAGCTTGGATTGGAGCTAAAAAGAAGGGATTGCTAGTCCCTGGTTCTAATAGAAATTTAACCACCAATTGAAACCAGCCCAGACTGTACTAGTCATTTCATATCTGCCTTTGTGAGTTGCCAAGAGATAGAAGAGAACTAGAAAGGGGAAAATGAATGAATGAGAGTGTGGGTGGTAAAGCAATAACCTTTGGCATCACGGGGTGGGTAGGGCATTGGTGCTCTGGGCGCCCTCTCAGAAATACTGATGTCAGCAATCAGGGAGGGCACCAGAACTCAGCATCATCCACAGCTCTACTGGTGCACCATGTTCTTTGTGAAACAGTGGATTGGGGCCTCTAATTTTTATAATTCCTAGTTTCATAGTAATGGTATTTTTCAAAGCTCGACCCATTCGAATGGCTGTTCTATCAATCCACAGATTTAATTTCATTATAGTGAGTTCTCTAAACACCTGAGAGTTAAAGAGAGTGAGCGAGGTGTTGGTTTCACTGCATTCTGGGTTGGCATCAGAACCACCCAGCAAGGGCACTGTGTTATGTTTTCGGGGCCATCCTTTAAGAACAGTGGTGTTGTCACAGAGAGTGGAAAGGGGTTCTGAAGGACCTGTGACGTAGCATTTCTCAGAAACAGGAAACAAAGAAACAGGTGACCTGACTGTTATCTTCAACTGTCTGATAAATCTTCAAGTGTTTGAAGGATGAGATTTAGCTTGGTTACAGAGGAGCACCTGGGTCCCCTGGATGGCTTTTCTATCATGAGCTAATAATATATATTTAAAGTCACACGCAAGTGTGTCGCCTAGTATCTGAATTTTTATTCCTGAATAGATTAGAGATTAAAATCTGTGGTTTCTAGTTCAAGGATATTGTACGCAAACACATCAATCCTATACCTGATGTGGATTTTGATGCCATTAAGGAGAAGTGGCAGCAGCCAAGGGTGATTATCTCCGCCCTCTTTTTCTCGGTTGCCTTGTTTTTTTTGCCTTATGTTGAAAGGTTGTAGCGAATGTTAACTTTCCCCCTCTAAATGCTCATGACTGTAAATTGTAATGTGTTTTAAGATAGGTGGTTTTAGCCCCTGTCTTATTTTCCTGGTTCCCTTGCTTCCACTGCTCTGGTTCCCAAGACTCGAAATTGAGGCCATATGTGTGTCAACACTGAGAAGCCCTGACTGGCCCTCTTGTTCTCTCCTTCCCCAGATATTAATGCGAGAAGGAAATGGCAGCACTGGGGACGGCACTGGTAACATTCTTGTGTTATTTCTGCCTGTTATTCCCCTGCAGGGTCTTTATGACATCTGCTCATATTTTTGTTTCACATGCAAAGGCAACACTTTCCCATAAAGTTATAAGTCTCTGAAAACATTGTATGTGAATATATGGATATGCTGTGTGATTTTGATTTTGATTGTTTTAAAATGGGGTTTTCTTGCACAAAGTTTAACCCAGAATTGGACATCAATTGCAATTGACCCACCAATGTGTCCACATGCATATGTTAACCTTTTTTCTCACTTGTGAAATAACAAATAAAATGTGTAAATGTAAACAATAAAGCAAGGAAAATTTGAAAATTAAAACATTATAAATCATGTAGTAACTTGGGAGCCATAATAAAACCACTATTAATACTTATAAATATCAACTCTTTTCCTCTGATTTATACATAAAATTTGTATAGGCATAAAACCATGCAAATTTTTACCAACTAGAAATATTAGCTGTTAAAATTTTGGGTATATGTTTCTTTATATATTCAAATACATAGATATGTCCAGTATTATTGCCTTTGAATTTTTAGTAGCTTTTCTTATAAAAGTTTACACACACACACACACACACACAAATCAGAAAACCTGGAAAAGATAAAAAACATAAATCAAAAAGTTGACAGAAAATAATCATTTTTAAACCAGTTCTTCCAGTATATACACATGTCTATAAACCCACACTTTTTAAAAAATAAAAATGACACTGAGTAGACACTGCTTTGGTGTGTTTGAATGCACCCAGAATCTTGCACCCATATAGGCACTAGCAAATCGGGTTTGGTGTGGATCTCCTTTTACTGATCTCACTGTGTCCTGGGTCTGAGGAGGTCCACCACTAGTTCAAGGCATTTTTGGGCCATTATTTCTCTGAAAGACATTTTATTCCTGTTTTGTCGGTTCTCTGGTTCCGGGTCTCCCTTCGGCATCTTTGAGACTTTTTTACTCTCATTCCTGCCTGGGAACCTCATTTTCGAATTTTCCCCTCCGTGCCTCTGCCCTCCATTCTGTGTAACCTCTTTGTAGCCATGGTCCTGTTTACTGATTTTTCTCATCAGTTGCACTTAATCAGCGATTGAACTCACTCGTCCTGTTTCTAATTTGAAACACCATGTTTTTCTTTCCTAGAAACTCAGTTTGGATCTCTTTCAAAGTTGTGTGGTCATTTTTAATATGTAATGCTTTTTAAAAATTCCTTACCTGAGGCTATGTCTATTGATTTTAGAGAGAGAGGAAGGCTATGGGGCGAGAGGAAGAGAGAGAGAAAAGAGAGAGAGAGAAGGAACTTCGATGTGAGAGAGAAACATTGATCTGTCGTCTCTTGTATGTGCCCCGATTGGGGATTGAACCTGCAACCTAGGTGTCCTGACCAGGGATTGAACCGGAATCTTTTGGTGTGTGGGAGGAGGCTGCAACTACCTTAGCCACCTGGCAGGGCATATATCATGCCTTTAACATATTCTCCTTTATTGTTACGCATACTAAACATTTTTCTTTTATAGTCTGTATCTGATCATTCTCTCTGTAGACTTTTATTCTGTTATTTGTTGTTTTTGATGATGCTTTTATGTGTTGCCTTGCTTCCTCGTGTGTTTTGTGATATTTTTTCTTTTATGTAAGCTCGAGTTTCTAAGAATTTTTTTTTTCTGGGAATTCTTTGAGAGCTTAAGGTGAATTAGTTCAGGAAGCACTTCTGTTTGCTTCTACTGGATGCCTCAGCTTCAGATATTTTGGGTGGCCCACACCTCTTGTATGAATTCAGGCCCCAAGTCTGTGAAGGGCAAGGGTCTGGAAGTGAGTTCTCAGGGGAGACGCTGCCCTGCCTCCGTCCAAGTCTGAGACAGTCAAGGTTCCTCACCTTCTCCCTGCACGGGTCAGCATTTCCACCTGTTGAGGGTTTTGACCTGTCTTTCACTTTCTACTTGATTTCTGCCTGCAAAAGTTAAAGGTAGAAGTCACCTGGCATTGGGATATCACTGGTTGCCAAGTTCAGTGTTCTTTTACCTCAGTTGATTTCCTGACATATTTTGGTTTCTCAGGAAGGTTCATTATTTTTTTGGCCAACTTGACTAAGCATTGACAAAGGTTAGGGGTGTGTGTGTGCTTACCTATGTTTACACACACCCAGCAGTTTCAGGTGTTTCTGTACAGGGAAGGTAATTTGTCCTCAGTATTTCTGGGATGGAAGTCCAGAGTATGACTTTTTAATAGTAGGACATATTTCCTCCTCAGAATAAATTTTGTTTACTTCCTTCCTCGGAACCTTTTGCTTTCAATTTCTCTGTTACACAGGATGGATTTATATAGCTGTCTTAGTATAGGTTGCTGATTATTTCCTCAGGATGAATATCCTGAAGCAAAATTGCTGGCTATGCTTGTTTGACTTTTGATAGACGTTGCCAGAGACGCCCTGAAGGAGCGGGACGATTGCTTGATACTGAACCTCCCAATCCCAGTCCTTAAAGGTGCCACACTTCAGTAACACCGAGTACTACAAATTTAAACACGTCATCAGTAGGTTGAGGGAAATGGCATTTAATGTTTAAAATCCAGATTTCTTTGATCACTCAAGAAGAAAAACTCAAACACAACTTTTTCTCAATGCTAATTGGCCATTTGCATTTTTCTTATAAATTTTCCATTCACATTTGTCAACCATTTTTTCTATTACAAGACTCATTTGTAGGCTTATTTTTAGTTGTTTCAACTATATATTTAATATATATAGCCTTTTTAAAACTTAATGTATTTATGGCTTTTCTTATGATGTAAAACATTTTTCTATTGTGCATTCCCATATATGTGTGTGGGCAAAAGTAGTTTTACAGTTGTGAGTATGCAAAATACAGAGTTAGTTCTTGTATTTTTAATAATTATTGTATTATTCTCCATGCAAACAAATGTAAACCTACTTTTGCCCATTGCTTATATATATATAAGCTTTAAAGGTTTGGCCACCTTTATCAATCTTTGAGGTTTTTGCTTTGTCATTATGTTAAAGTGGCCACCCCTCAGTTTAGGACAATGTAAATCTTCTATTATGTTTTCTTTTAGGTTTCTTAAGGGTTTATTTTTCACAGACTATGGTCACATGATGTATAAAGATCTGTCTCTCACCTCACATCACTGTGAATTTATTACTCAGGTTGGTTTGCCTGTGTACCTGTTTGGAAGTATGATTTGGATAAAGCCAAATCATTTGGGGATTTTTTTCATGTTGAGGCTGTGACCTTTGAGCATGGAACTGGCACGGTGTGGGATTCATCATGTAGGTGTTGGTGCGGGCAGCGGTGAGCCCGGGGAAGGAGCCGGAGAGCGTGCTCAGAAAGACAGAATGAGCTAAGGGCGGTGTTAGAGAAGAGAGCTGGCAGTGGTGCTTGGCCGTCATAGGGTCAGCCTTCCACCACTGCGTGCATGTTTTCCTGACTGCTGGGAGTAGAATTATGGGACTTACTAAGGAAGGCTCTTGCGTGGTCAGGGTGTGTAGTGAGTTGAGAGAGTGGGGAGGAATTTATATTAACAGTACTTAACTTTTTAAAAATTAAATTTAATTAATTAATTTTTTTTAGAGAGAGGGGAGGGAGGGAGAGAGAAAGGGAGAGAAACATCGATGTGAGAGAGAAACATCCATTGGTTGCCTCCTGTGTGTGCCCCGAGTGGGGGATCGAACCTGCAACCCAGACGTGTGCCCTGACCTTTCACTTTGCTGGGTGGTGCTCAATGAACTGAGCTATCCCAGTCAGGGCTATATTACCAGCATTTTATTTCCTGTGTGGTGCAACCATTTGTGGTTAGTGGGTGAATAAAGATTCACTGGTTAGGGAAAAAAAGTTGTGTTTAAATATTTGGTACTTTCGGGTAAACAAATTCTTTAACTCCTTTTTTATTTCTAGTGGCCTTGTGTCTAAATTAATTATGCCTTTTGTTATTCAACAAACTTTTATTGAGGATTGTTTCTATGCCAGACACAATGAGCATTAGGATAAAAAGATAATTATAGCCCTGACTTTGACCTCAAGGAGTTCAAAGTCCAGTAGCTGCCTCACAAAAGAATAGAGTTTAGTGGGGTGAGTATTATCTCTGCGTGCCAGGTGCCCCTGAGAAGGGGATATCTGAGACTGGGTGATGACAGACGGAAAGATACAGAGCTCTGTAGAGCTGCGGATAGGCAGCGGAAGAGGGCATCTCTTTCAGTGAAAATAGAGTATGAAAGCGCACGGAGTGACACTCGAACGACTAGGAGCTCCAAGTAGGTTGGCTGGTAAACAATGGAAGGTGTGCTCGCGCAGGAGGCAGAAGCCCGGTCCTGGGAGGTCCTGGGGAGTATGCGAAGAAATCTGAAGTTTGCCTCCTCCCTCTCAATTCCTGGCAATTGAAAAGATTTCTACTGTTTTGCCAGATCATTATGGGAGGTTAAATTGGAGAGGGACAGAAACATGAAATAAGATTAGTGATAGAGACCCCTGCAATTGTCCTGGGGAAATGACCTGCACTAAGTAAGTGACCGTGGCGGCCAGCGGAGAGAGAATGGATTTGAATCTGTTGGGACGTGTGTAGTCAATGGGCTTTAGTGACATGCTCAGTGTAGGAAAATCGTAAGTTGGATTTGGCATGTGTTTGAATTTGAGGTTGTTAAATGAAACACAGATCACTCTCTGGAATGGAAATGTGTATTTAAGACTCATCAGTCTGCACGTGTCTGTGGAATCCGTCGGTATAGATCAGATGGCCTAGGGTGAGGGAGCAGCAGTGGAATAGAAAAGGACTAAGCTAAAAACGCAGGGAGCACCAGCATCTCCAGCTCCTCAGAGGAAGATGATCATGCAAAATGCCCGAGAAAGAGCAGTCGGAGAGTTGGATAAGAACCAAGGGAGCATGCTGTCACAAGCAGGGAAAGTTTAAAGAGACAGCGATTAACAATGTACAATGCCGCTAAAGGGTCAAGTAAGATAAGGACAGAGAAATGTCCTTATTTAGAGGAAAGTGAGCTTTTCTCAAAATTTTGAATGGTGAGGCAGAAGTCATGTGCATCGTATAAGGATGCTAAAGAAGTGAGCCCAGGTTATATTCTTGGCCTCAGATAGAGATAGAGAGAGAGAGAGAGAGAGAGAGAGAGGGAGAGAGGGAGAGGGTGGGGGAGGTGACGAGGAGGGGAGAAGTAGGGGAAGTAGTAGTTGGGGTCAAGGGAGTATATTTTTCTGTTTTCTTTTTAAAATAGGATTTATAGCATGTTTTTATTTGGAGGGCTGGGGACCGAGAAGAGAGCAAAGCTGAAGGTACAGAAGAAAGAAGAACAGAATGAAGAAACTTGAGTTGCAAACTAGGTACGGCCGGCCAGTAGGGGACTAGGATGAGAGTAATGTCTTGCTAAGCCTGTGTCCGCCCAAACTGGTGGCTGTTACTGTCAGTGGCAGATACAGTTTTTCAAGGCAAGTGTTTCACAACTATGTATGGCGTGAAGACCTGTGGCAGCTGTCCACTGGGTGAATGATAAGCCTTCATCTTACGTCTTCATGGAACAGTTATTTGGTTGTTTTCCCCTAAGTCTGAGTTGTTGGGGTAAACTCTGTAGAAATAATGAACATGACTTTGACTCTACTAATAGTGTTAAGTATTATGTGTTGATTGGCACAGTGGTCAAAGAATGTGAGGGGGATGCCCCCCAAGTGGAAATTATTTATAGAAAATTGTGTATTTATTCTTACATGTTTAAACTTCAGTTACCTGCAACGTACTCTCCATTTGATGCAATACACCTATTGAGAAGTTTTTTTCATTGCTCAAAACAGTTTTTGAACTTGTTGATTTTTGATACCATTTAGTGCTTCTGCTGTGTTTTTTTTTCCCACCTCTTCCATATTGGCAAAACATTTCCCTTTAAGGACTTTTTTTATTTGGGGAAACAGAAAAAACAATCACTTGGGGCAATTTTGGGTAAATTAGGGAGGGTAGGGCAGGGGATCATGTGATTTTTGGTCAAAAACTGCTGAACATTCAGCATGGTGTGGGCAGATGCACTTATAAATCATCCATCATGAGATGGGCAAATGCATTGAAAGAGTCTTCAAAAAAAATTCACTGAGGCCGAATGCAGCCTCTCACAACAACACCAGCTGGTGCAATGATACAGATGGGTTCCTAGAATGCTCACTTGGGTGGGTTGATGGGGGTCTGTACTACAAGGGGCCCACCTTCCAGAAGATAATTCTATTTTTCCTTTGGGTCCCCTCTTGTATGTAAATAAACTCAATACTTTTGGATTGTTACTGCTTAGCCTACTTCTAGTTTCCATTGCATGCTTGTTTCTGTCCGCCAGAAGAACCTGAAGTGCAATCAAAAGTTTTGGGGCATAGTTACTAGGGTATGTGGCTCCAGCACCTTGCCTTCAGTCTCATAGATGTTTGGTTAGTTACCATGCCCCAGTGTGTGGGATGGCACTCTTGCAAAGGAAGGAATCTCTTGACTCTACCATGTTACATTGGCATTTGGGTGTCTGCCCATTCTGTGATTGCTGCTACCACTTTTCAGTCCCTGCACCCCAAATAATAGTTTACCTCACTCCACTCCCCTGCCTCTTAAACAGAAAGAATTTTTCCTTTCATGTAGGAAAACTCTTTAATGCCTCCTCAGAGATGACTACATGTTTATACAAATAGCCTTTCTCTTTCAATTTGCGGTATCGTCTGTTAAGCAAATTGCACTAGGTTTCCCCACAGGGGAGGCTCTCGATGATCTGTCTGCCACCCTGCTGGTCTCACTCTTGCCAGCCTTCTTTGGAACAGGCCCTAGAGACGTCACTGTGCACCTATTTACTCTTCTACCTTGGAGTGCTCTGGCTTGCCTACTGAACTCAGGGATTGGGGCAGCCATACTCTGTCTTTCTCTGTTTAAGAATGGATCTCTGTGGTTTGAATACATTCTTATTGACTCCACAGAATTTAGGGATTCCCATTCTAAATGGGCTTTGGGTGACCTTCCTGGATTCCCGGAGTTCCTAACCTGGATATGCAAATTAGGGGT
This sequence comes from Tonatia bakeri, assembly GCA_004024845.1. Lineage (NCBI taxonomy): Eukaryota > Metazoa > Chordata > Mammalia > Chiroptera > Phyllostomidae > Tonatia > Tonatia bakeri. The sequence goes on from PVIA01006840.1 coordinate 84,844, forward strand.
CCTGTAGCCAACACTTTCATATTTTAAGGAGAAGTCACACATCTGTAGTACTTTAGACTTTGGATGGACCCGTCTGACTGGAGCCTGACCCTTATATTCCTCTTCTACTGACAGTTTCAATTGCTTTGTTCCTGCCTTCGCAGGGGAAATCCTGTCTGTGTTTATGGCTTTGGATGCTCTGGTTTATCCAGTTTTGATTAGGGATAAGGGAATGCCCACCTATCCAGTTCTCCAGAGGTGAAGGATATAGCTTTACATCCATTGTCACTATTTTCCTATTGTTAGTTTATATCAGGTGAGACTCTTACCCAATTTTAAAGAAAGTTCTTTCTGAAATATGTCCCCACTTGCTTCTAGTTTTGGGTGTTTAACTTTGACACACAGTGAATATTGTCCAGTAAAATTAAATTTATTTATTTTGTCCTAAGCTAACTATAACACATACAAAGGATGAGGCAAAAGTAAGCTTACATTTGTCATTATGTGAAACACAGAGTTTATTCTTCTATTGTTTATTAATTAGTGTTATTTTCCAAACGAATAGCTGTAAACCTACTTTGCCCCACCCTGTATGTATTGCAGTGATTTGCTGTTCAGTGTACAGACTGAGGTGGCTTAGCCGTAAGTTTGAAAATGATTTCTTAAGGGAGTTTTACAAGAAAAGTATAATAGATGAATGTACAATTAAAACTTAATTCTTTTTGAGGAATATGAGTTAGGAGAGCCCAGCATTTCCGTGTCTTTGAGTCTAAGATTCAAATTAGAAAGCCCGCAGTGAGCAAAAGGACTTACTGTTGGCATATTATAACTGTCTTAATGTATACATTGTTCTAGATGCATTTAGTTATAGTTCATTCTGATTCCAAAATGACAGAACTCCCTGGAGACCACGTTTTGTAGAGGGAAATGATATTACTTCCATTTTAAGTGAAAAGTAACCAAGCTTTTCCCACCTCACAATTTCTGTGGACAGTGTGCCAGCATGACCCAGCGTAGCAGGGATGGAAACGTTTTGTGTTTGCACCGGATACATACGGTGTGCGACTCTCACATCGGACAGTGCCAGCCTAGATTTTGGAGTTAAAACCATCTGCCACTTACTAGGTATTTTGCTCCTGACTGATCTCAGGGGGCTTATTCTTTTCAGCAGGTACAGCTTGTCACTCAGGCACGTAAGCCCGGCAAGTGGCACAGCATTTGCTAGATTCCGGCCCTGCCCCTCCCACGTAGCCACGTGTCCGCCTGCAGTGAGCAAGGACTGACACTTTTTGCAAGTTTGGTTCTCCCCCAAACCCCCAGAGGACCCCTGAAGGTATGCCAGTTGACTGCTGGAACAGGAAAACTCTGGTCCCACTTCCCAAAGCAATCTTCCAACCAATGTGGGATCCCGTTCTCTCCCAAGTTACAAATCAATGCTAAGAGACACGGCTGGTGACAAGGAAATTCTTCATGTTAGAATTTTCCCTGCACCCAGGTTTTTTAAAGGTGGACTTCTGTTCTCCCTTAGTCAGAAGGCCCTGAACCAGCCAGTAGATTATTTATTGTGCTTTCTGATTTATGAAAACAGTTCTTTGCAGGGCACTTCTGCAAGGGCTGGGAGGAAGGGAGAATAGTGGATCACAGTCTGGTTGTTTCTGAGAGCAGAGCTGCAGCACGGCACAGTCCTGCTTGCACTGCCCTCATCCATCCCTGCTCTCCACCCTGCAAAGGAGGCAGAGTGGGGAGGTCTGCACGCTCTTACTTCCAGCTTTTCCTTTTCAGCAAGCAACACACTCACTGGACACTGCTTTAAACTGGGCTTTATCTTCGCTGTACTTAATAGATGTTACTCCCAGTTCTTATAAATGGTTGGCTGTTACTCCTGGTGTCAGAGCCATTTTTGAGTTTAGTCTTTCTGTTTGTCTTTATGTGTATTTTAACTGGAAGTAGGGTGGGGAAATATGAAGGGCTGATGTCATCTTTATTCAGAAGGCAGTTCATGACCATTTGCAAGATTCATGAATTAATCACAGCTTTCTTCTTCTTCTTTTTTTTTAAATCACAGCTTTGATTCTAAGGAAATGTCTCTGGGTTGAGCTGACTTTAGAGTTTCACATTTTTCTAGACTTCCGTGTATTTTTGAGAGTATTGATACAGAATCATGTAAAGTAAAGGAATTATCTTTTGATGGAACAAATTTCATTTCTAAATAATGGAAAGCCTAATCTGTGCTCACATCTGTCCTCCTTTCAAATTTATAATTTAAAAACCGAAAAGAAACCGCTTTGTGCTGACTTTCCAGTAGCGCCATCATATAATCTTATGCTCATGAACAGGAAATGAATTGAAGAAGCCTCAGACCCTGGGTCAGTCCTTTCCTTAAAGGACAGCTTGATATTTATTAGCTTTGTCGAAACTAAAGCTGTTGCTTTTGGCAAACAGCCTTTGCCATTCAGTTGGGCGGCGTCAAATAGCTTCCCTCCGCAGATTAATTCATACGATGATGTTGTGGGTACATTTTACAGCTCTCTTATTCTTGTGGACACATATTGGGATGGAATCTTGTTCAAAAATAACATGTTCTTCGTAGCTTCACTAAGCGTGTTATTTTAATGTCCGAGGTTTCTAAGTGGTAACGCCAGACCTCAGACCTCTTCCTGACTGGTCCATGGAGTTTCAGATTGTCTTGAACATCGTTTGTCTCTTGCAATTGACACATGAACATGATCTCAGTTTCAGGTGTGCATATGAGGCAGTATTTGTGTGCCTTGTGAAGTGACCACCACAGGAAGTCTAGTTAACATCCATCACCACAAATAGTTATGATATTTTTGTAATGAGGACTTTTAAGATCAATTTTCTTAGCAAATTCCACAGATACAATACAGTATTAACTATAGTCACCATGCTGTACATCATGGCCACAGTTAAAGTCTTTATTGAATCATTCAAAAGCTCCCTCCTAAGAAGATTTCTGGCAACCCTCATAATTGGATAAGTGAGGTGGCTCTCAATTTGGATTACAGTCTAATTTATTTTGTTTTTTTTTTAAAGAAAATGCTAAATTTGCTTTTCATGTCTGGTATCGAAAGCATACGATGGTTTTTTTTTTTTTTTTAATTAACAGCAATGAACACTTCAGACACTTATCAGAGACTTTAGTGATGAATTACCTACTTTCCAGTTGTCTCAAAGGAGATAACTGGATGTTAAATGAACAGTCTAGTGGGTGGTTCTCAAAGTGTAGTGCCTGGACCAGCAGCACCAGGGTGGCTTGAGGACTGGTTAGTGAGTGCCGATACTCAGGTCCACCTCAGACTGCTGAACAGAAACTCGGCAGCGTGGGGCCCAGTCATCTCTGCTGGAACAAACGCTCCAACACAGCGAATTCTGGGTGCTGCAGGGGGCAGATTCAGAACCGCTGGTCTGACACAGTAGTTAACACATCTGGCTTTCAGCCGAGGCTCCCTTGGGGCGTTTGTGAAAATACAGGTTCTTGGTTCCCATCTGCACAGTCTAATTCCATTGGGCCCAGTAATCAGTGGCCCTGCTGTTACCTGCATGGTGTTTTCTGTGCATTTGTCACACATGGCCTTTATTATGTTGAGGTTGCATTCCTTCTATTCCTAATTTGTGGATAGTTATTATCATGAAAGGATGTTGAATTTTGTCAAATACCTTTTCTGCATCTATTGAGAGGATCATATGATTTTTATCCTTCATTAATATGATGTATCGTGCTTATTGATTTGCACATGTTGAACTTCCCTTGCGCTCCAGAGATTAATCCCACTTGATCAGGGTGTAGGATCCCTTCAATGCTGTTGAACCTGGTCTACTAGATTTTTGTTGAGAATTTTTGCATCTGTGTTCATCAGGGGTATTGGCCTGTGGTTTTCTTTTGTCACTGTGTCCTTACCTGGCTTTGGTATCAGAGTAGCACTGGCCTCGTAAAATGAGTTCAGGAGCGTTCCTTCCTCTTCAATATTTTCTGAAGAGTTAGAAAAGGATTGCCAAAATTCTTCCTTAAGTGTTTGGTAGAATTCACCCGTGAAACTATCTGGTCCTAGTCTTTCTTATCTCGGGAGGTTTTAGATGACTGTTTCAATCTACTTACTTGTTATGTTCACATTTTCTGTTTCTTTCTGTTCCAGTTTGGGTACATTGTACATACCTAGGAATTTACCCATTTCTTCTAGATTATCCAATTTGCTGGCATATAATTGTTCATAGTCATGACTCCTGTTCATTTATCACTTTCTGGAACCTGGTTGAAACTCATTTGGAAATGGATGAGATGGTGAAATATCCGCCCTTTACCTTGACATAAGCTTTTTGCTTAGAGACTGTTTCCCAGCTCCGGGTCTGTGTCTCCTTATGTCTTCCTCCGTATGATGGATGCATTGAAATTATCAGTAGCCTGGCCGTGAAGGAGTTAATGTTTCCCGTTACCAGGCACTGACATAGGCAGTAGGGGAAATCTGGTTCATTTTGTTTCAAAATACACCATACCTCGAATAAGTACAAACAGCTGCAGCGCAGGACTGGAGCCAAAAGAAGTCAGTGTGGTGCTAGGAACTCCAACAGAGAGGAGTTCATGTAACATGGATCTGAGATCAGGCTCCAAAATGAAACCATCAGGCCCCAGCAGGAGAAGGGTCCTTGCTTGTCACCCTAGTCACCTCCAAAGCCACCTACCAAAGAAACTGGGTGGTTCTTTGGAGAGGTGGCCCTTTGCTTTTTCCTTTGGAACTGCTTTTCTGCAGTGGATTGAGCATGCCACGTTCGGCTTCTTGGAGCCCAGAACTCCAGTAGTGCGAAATGGAGAATTCTTGGAATATAAAGCATTTATAGATATGCTGCCTGCTTATTTAGCTTTAAACAGCAATCACATTAAGCCCGGCCCTACCACACACTGCTTCCTTTTCAAGCCTCAGGAAATTCTTGGTGGAAACTGGATCCACGAATCTGTTTGGCTGTTTCTTCTTCTCTCAGATTTCTTAGGTAATATCATGTTAGCAAAACTTTTTTTTCCTTCTGATTCTTTTTAGGCCAGAATTGTCTTTCTAATGTTCTAATGCCTTACCATCGCTTTGGGGTGGCCACAGAATCCCTTTTCACATTGGTTGGAAGTTTTCTGCATGACAGCCTCCAATCCCTCCATGTTGGGGCTCCCACCCTGGGGTTTTCTGGCCATGCAGGACAGCATCCTGCAAGCTAACAGTTGGGTGGTGAGAAGTCAAGTGGTGGCTCACTGCTGTTTCTAGGTCCCCGGCCAGGTTGTAGGTCTTGTCTCAGGCAAGGGAGCTGTGTGGCTGCGTTGTGGTTTTACTCTCTCTTCACAGTTTATAAAAAGGCTTCTTTCTTTTCCTTTTCTTTTTATTTTTTTTGCTGCTTTTGTGATAAACAGCTTCACCAACCATTTTTAAAAGGTATCCCTTGTTATGTTTAAAACCCTTTTATAAAAAGAAAGCAGGCATTAGAAGACCATTCACCAAAGCTTGGGAAGGGCACTTTTTTTTATTTGTTTTCATAGTTAGTTACTAATCATCGGGGATGGAGAAGAGTCATTTAATTCCTTTGGTTTCACATTCCCAATTTCTTCTCCAGGAATGATACTGTTTGAGATGGTATTCATAGAATTGTTAATATTAATGAATGAGAGGCCAGCCTTTTCTTGCTGACCTCTCAAGTTGGCAAAAGCGTCTGTGTGAATCCTCAGGCAACTATGGTGTTTGCATAGCCACAACCAGCCAGGAATAATTCATCCTCTAGCACAATACTAGTTTTCTTTAGATTGCCCTCTGTGCTCACGGTTTTAAAGAAGTCTGTTTTAAAGAGATATTGCCACGAGGGACTTGATGGAGGAAAAGTGGTGTATATATTGGGAGCAGGGAAGGAAAGGAAAGGAAATGAAGGGCCTCATTATTTTTCCCATGGCAGAGCAGATACTAGGATTGTGTTTAACAGGTATTTTTTTTCCCTTCAAAACTTTGGGCAGGATGTACAAGTCTAGACTTGCAATGTCCACTGATTTTTTTTTTTTAAAGCTAACTTATCTCCAGTTTAGTTAGCGATTAGTGAAGGAAACTAGTTTTCTTCTTTGGCTCTTGAATTTTGAAAATAAACAAAACGTTCGTAGTTTTGAAGAGCATGCCGTGGGCCAAACAACATCTGGAAGAGATTATTTTCCCTGTAGGCAGAAGAAATTCCATAATCCACCATCTTCAAAGAACATGGTACCTTTTCACAGTTCCCTTCTGTACTGGAAGCAGAAGAAACAGATTTGCAGGGCCTCCTGCCTCTTCCTTGGTTTTACTGAGTGCAAACGTATCCCTCTGATGCTGTCATATTTCTCTAGCTTTGGAAAATGCAGGAAAACTCGGGGGCAGGATGCTGCCTGCATTGTTCACTGTGGTCCAGACGTCTCCTTTTCTAAAGTCCTGGTTGGCTTTTGGCAACATGCCTCTTATGCTCTGCGATTTGTCTGAGACGTCTGTTCCCGTCTTCTCTAAAATCAGGCACATGTGTGCCTGGGATAGTCATGTATTTTGTAACAGTAACTTCTAACTAGATTAAGACATTTTTTT